>FIZR01016098.1:0-31931 GCA_900060175.1 Ferrisia virgata
TGGAAAATATGACGATTTTTTTTTTTTTTTTTTTTTGATAATATTTTAATGTGTTTTCTTTCGTAATCATTAATTGTTTGTATAATATGTTATCTTTTAGATGCATACACGAAAGATGTTCAATTTTATACCATAAAGTAGTCAAACCTGGTATTAGTCATGTACTTTGATACGTTTAGCGAAAGAACGAAATCTAAGCTCCGAGCTCAGCGTGTAGGCTTAACTAAATGACGAAAAGCCCAACATAAACGTAGCCGATTGCCCAATAAATCGTTTTCTAACCAAGATAAAACTAACCTATAGTAAGAAAATTCCACTTTGCAATTAGCTAAATATATCCCACGATTTACAACGTTTCGTGTTTCTATCCTATTTCATATAACTGAATGAGTATTGCCACCGTGCATCGTCACCAGTACCCTAAAACATCGTCAAAAAAAAAATAATAATAATAATAATAACGAGTTGTCGTGGCTAAATGTAATAAAATTCTCTCGTCCAATTCAACTTCTACAGTCGTCTGGTGGAGATTTTTCAAAGTATAAATAAAAAATTTTACCATTTTTGGAAAGCATTATAAATACCTGTATATTCTTCAATATATACGTAAAGATACATCTCAAGAACATATCAGTTGAGAGTAGAAATTCGTTGAAATGGCCGGCCATCATCCACGTTACTAAGAGAGAATAAAAAATTGATACCTAACCGCGTTATTGAAAAGATCACTTTATTTCCACAGCAGGAGAAAAAAAAATACTTCTCCATGACACATACAATTAAGTATCATTTTAACTTTATCGTTGCATTTTGTTGTTCAACCTGATACGTGTTCGCTCGATACAATTTTCATTTGATTTCTCTCTCTCTTTTCTCATTGTTTAAATGAAATCTTGAGCAAAGTAGAACGCACACAAAGGCGAGGTAAAGAGCAGAGGTTAAAAGTACTGACAGTGACAGATTATTGCGCGGTTTATTGTTTTTCTTCCGGATTTATTTACCCCGTTCCGTTCATCCTTTATAACTGCAGCAGCTTTCTTCTTGACATAGGCTGAAATTCAACAATCTTCAAACTCACCTTTTTCTCTTTCTGTGTCGTATGATATTTATTCAAGTTATACGTTCTAAAATAATGTGCATAAATTCGATTAAAAATTTTCTCCGTCATATTTTCACGTCGTCGTAACCATTCTATCACACGGGTATTAAACAAATAGGTTGTTGAATTTGATAAACAGATTCTTCGTCCCAAAGTTAATCTCAATTCGGTGAAGAAAAAATTACCTACTTGAAAATTTGCTGTACCTATTGCTTCGATGATCGAAAGTTTCATTGACAAGACTTTAAAATATACGCTACTACATGAAAAGAAAACGCTGGCAGTACTCTCTGCTTATTTTTTAAATCGACCATGAAATAGAGAAAGAACATTGAATACTTGCAAAATAAGTACAGTACTGATTTTAAATTATTATAGAAGGAAAAAATTACGACAAAATATTTTTCTCTAAAACAAATTGGGGAAAATATAACCACGCCAAGGTAGTGACAGGAGGATACCTTATTAATTCAAAAAAAAAAATTTCAGAGGTTGGAAATTTTTTAAAAATTATGCACAAAAATTTGAAAAAATTTCGAATTTTGAAAGCTTTTTATTACTTTTAATTCGTCATAGGAATTTTACAAATCATCATGAAGTACTCCAGGTGTCTACATACGTGTCAATTTTTTTTTGGTCCGGCACTAGGCTAGTTTTTGCGTAGTTGTGTTACCAACATTGAAAAAAATGATACTATAGAAAGTTTATTATTTCATATTTAAAAAAAGTAATTCAAGGGCTGGGTAGGGACCGATGAAATGAGTAAAAATAGTGATATGAACAAGAATTTTTTTCATTATGAACAAAAATTTGTGATCCTTAATGGAGAGTACATGTTTTTTAGGGTAATTTTAGTTATTCGCAAAAAGTTTAAAAATTAAAATTTAGGAACCAGCGCCGATTAAACAATTTTAAATTAAATTTTAAAAAATTCAATATTTTAAAACAACTTAGTTTTATAAGTTATTATTTTTTTCAACTTTTTGTAAATAACTAAAATTACCCTAAAAAGCATGAGCTATACACCAAGGGTGGCAAATTTCGGTTCACAATAAAATAATTTCCCTTGTAGGAAAATGTACCGGAAAAATTTACTTACAACACTTCATAGTAACTTCGATTTCAACTTTATAAAAATTTTTTAAATGATATTTTTTTTACTTTTTGAAAAAAATGTTTTCCATAGAAACTCGATTGTCATGGAGAAAAATCATTGTAGCCCCTTCAATTTTCAAGTAAGGCAGCCTATCGTAATAGCGTTTTTTGTTCGTCGTCCGCAAGGACTACCTATGGTTACATTTTGGCAGATGTTTCGTGGGACACGTGGATTTTCTTAATAAAATAATAAAGTTACCATAGTACCACTTTTTAAATGTTGTTAACAATGCTATGCGAAAATTAGCTCCATTTTGAGCAAAAAAAAATACAGTCATTTTTCAAAAAACATAATTTATAAGCAGCAAAATTCAATCCCTACAACAAACAAAATATGCAGACAATTTAGCATGAATTCGACTCGAGTGGCACAGGTTGTAGTACTGAAGGCAGTATTGGAAGCAGAACAACCAGTATACAGAGTGTTCTGTCACAATAACACCTCCTTCATACCACAAATAGAACAACACAACTTGTACTAATGTAGCATGAGTTGCCGATCCAAAACATTGCAGGAGCTATATTATAGACATTTAAATTTTGTATTTTCAAAAAATTTAGAGCAATTTTTAAAAAATTCCAATTTAAAAACTAGAAATGGTAGAGAAGTCTAGCTTACGCCAAACTGTGGCGGATACAATGTAATATTTCTGGTAAAAAATGCCCGAGAGAAATTTTGAAATAACTGAATTTTTTGGTGTAAAAATTGCATTTTAAGAAGTTTTAAATTCATGTCAGTAGATTAGTATAGTTGAGATAATTTTTCTGTTTCCTTTTTTTTTATTCACAACTGACTGGGAAGGATGACACTCCATCTCTTTAGGAATCTTGATGCAACTTTTGAAAAAAATAAAAATAAAAACTAAATAGGAGCGTGTTGTTAGAAATGTAGAGTAGAAATTTATTTCCCAACTCTTTTTTCTCTAACCTTTAATTCAGTTAGTACCTCCGTCGAAAAATATATCATATTTATTATATTTAAGTATTTAGTTCACCCTCCATATGTGTACATAAAATACTGGGGAAAAAATCAACCCACATAACACTCAATTGTTTATAAACTTTTATCACGATAACTAAGCATAATCCGTTCAAAATTCCATCTCAAAATTCGAGTACATAATCGTGATTAACTAACACCTGTATAGTACATATACCTACTAAAAAAATAACTCCATTTTCATGTTTTTAGGGAAAATTTCACGCTATACGATATTTCCTTAAACTTATATACTTGTGAAAGCAAAAGAAAATATACGAAGCATGCTTACGCATACATAACAATAATTTATAACAATAACTTGACACATTTCGAATATGTATGAGCTTACACTTGATAAACGCTGAATTTTTTCTCAATTTAAAGACATGTTGATTTTTTCAAAGTAACAGCACTTGGAAGATATTTCCTAAGGCAGCACGGTTACATAATTATACCTACCTATCTACCTACTATGCAGACATACATACACGTATATTTCGACCTTCACACCTATTATAAATAGGTACCTATCTAAGTATATTTATTACTGTACGACAGATACATACGTGTAGGTAGTAAGTCAAAGGCGCGTGTAAAATTCGATTTATACTCACTTAGCATTACACAAAGAATAATTTAAAGAAGGTCTTTTGCTCATCAGCACTTTTGAAATGAACCATGAATTCAACTCCTATCAACCATATGTATCCAATTGGCATTTTCTTTTTTCCTTATGTCTCCCGGGAGATTTTTAATAAGAAAAGCCCAGTATCTAGTTTCAGCTCGCTTTCATGCTGAAAATGGAACAGTCGACTTATCTCAGCAGCATCGTATTGATCATTATTATTTTGGATCGCAAAATACAACTTGGTCGATCCAGTCCTACGAACGCTATCATTTTAGAGACGAATTTAATTACGCGTAATACTCGCTAGCGTAACTGCCAGCCACATACATAGACTGTAAATACACTTACACTCAACACAAATCATATCAAAGTTATTTATTTTTTGCCACCTGAACCTAATAAATGAAAAATTTTCATTAAAATCTCAAGGGCACGCCGAAAAGGTATAGGACTTTTTACACCTGGCCGCAGAACAAATCACAAACATATATAAGACGCCGAATAATATTATCTCAATACGACGCGAGGAAAATATTTCTTTTATTTGATATAGATTTCATAAGCTAGCTATTTAATTCGTAGAAAAATATTTCATATTGTTACACAACTTTCATCGAGAATTCTTCTAAAACCTAAATATCTATGCTTTTATTATTAACACGCTTCACAGCCTTTTATAAACACATACCAAAAGTATGTCTTCTTTTTATTTCCTCCGCAAACAAATTGCATTCGAACAAAACGCGTATAATTTACAGACACAACCGACAGTAAGTACACGTAAAACGTTAGCTACCTAGAAATAAAAGTAAAGCCTTTAAAAAAAAGTAATCCTACATTGAATTCATACCAGTTTAAAGAGTAATAAATAACAATAAATTAACCCTTATTAGTTTAGACTCGCGTACATTAACTAACGTTAAATCCTTGAACAAGCAAAAAAAAAAAAAAAAAAAAGAAAGAAAGTTACTTATTTTCAACCTTTCTGTCATGATTTATACGAGGTTCTTTTCTCATAAAAATTATCCACAGAAAAACATTCCTAGTTGGCGAGATATTGCACCCATGCAATATAAAATGTAGGTAAAAGAATAGTTTCATATTTTTTCAAATATTCTGGCCTCACTTCACTCGGACACATTTGCACATCTTATTTTCTTAATTTTTGAAAGTTCAGGCTAAGTAAAACAGCTTTTTTATGCATTACATATTCCAAAAAAAAAATTATATACCACCCCAGTACCCGGAAAAATTTTGAAGCCCCTACATGAGACGTTTCTAGATACACCGGTATCATGCTGTATTGACAAGTGACAAGTGAATAATACATATTACGTATATATGAATGCTGTAGAATGTAATTTAAAAAAAAAAAAAGTATCGCGATGCGTTGCTTTTTAAGCCTAATTTTCCTAAAACAAAAGGAGACATACGAACTGTCTATTCATAAAATAAAAAAAAATATGCTCTAGGATGTTTTTTCTTCAGCAGTGGTAGAAATAAAGCTACGTATTGGAACGAATATCTGAAACCCTGAAAAGGCAGATCTACAACTTCTACTAAATCTACATGCCAAACTTCAACCACCTAGCTCAGTTTAAAGGGGAGATAAGCGTGATATAAACTCAAAGAAATAAAAAAAAAACGCCTAAAAACCTACCTCTTCAGGCTGTGAAGGGAGTGCAATGGGGCTGAACAGCGAAAACTCTGCAAAAGGTACATTTAGGTTCCCTACTAAACCTACACGCCAAATTTCAAACTCTCAACTGAATTTGGAGGGAAGATATGCAAGAGACAGTGTTTTTTTTTAGATCAAAATTGAGAAAGTCGCTCATATCCTCTCTCTTAAGGGACTTGCGAGGCTGATTTTTGGATATATTACACAACTTTTGATTCTCCATCAATTGGTTTGAAAAGGAATAATTTGTTTCATTTCAGACTCTCAGCATCTCCTCCCTCATGATTTGGGCATAACTGAATTTTGACCCAAGGTTATTCCCGTTCAGAACTAACAAATTTGCGGACAATCCATTTTGGTCGGTATCGAGCTGAGCAAATGATTTTTAGTTTTGGGAGGAAAAAATTCAAATGAATAAATATCCGGCATGGCCAAAAATTATCTCAATAGACTTCTAAGACCACAAAACGGATTTTGTTAATCCTCCTCCCCTGCATCTACCGACAGCCGATAATTTGTAATAGGCTGGTTTTTATTGACAACATGGCATAGAAAAATCAGGCTAAAAAATTACTGAACGATTAATCGCATTTGCTATAAATGAAGCAGGAAACGAAAAATTTTAATTCAACATTACTTAGTTACCAACTGAAGTATTTCATTAATACGAAAGTGAAGGTAGGTACACCTGTCTGCACCTACCATCTAAGCATACCATATATTCACATTCCATAAATATCAGCTAGCATTATGATATAGGCTTATCATTCTTATATCAACATTTCTCAAAAACCCCTACATTAAACCAGAATGAAAAGCCTTACTTATTATGTTCGAATTGCCAATCTTGTACAAATATCATTAAAAATTTACAACGTTCAAATATCAAACTTCGTTCGGTTGCACGACGTACACTTAAATTTCATCAAAATCTAATTTATTGTGTCATTAAGTTCGAATAAACGGCTGATTATGTAAATGAATATCGATCAATAGGTTCCAAAGCGGTAAGTTTTATACTTCTCAACGTACTGAATTTCTTACCTAAAAATTCACATTTTGTAGTACCTCCTCTTTTTTCTTTCTTCATTTTACAAAATAAAAAAATGGACCTCGACGAAATAATAAAATATCCAACGTTCGACGAAGCGAAAAAAACACCATTTAAAATAGCTAACATGAACTAAGTGTTATTTAGAATTTTACAAAAAATACGCGAATTTTAGATTTTTTAAATCTTTATTTTTCAGCCACCCGCAATATAAATTCATTTTCACAAATAAGAAGTACGAAAATTTTAAGTACCCGTATTTCGACAATTCGTTTCGTAAATTAAACACAGCATGGTTTTTATGCCACATAAAATACGTCTATAGTTTAAACTTAAATTTGAAGATATTTTTTTTTAAGGTAGGTAGGTACCGTACTTTCTTATTTAATATGACTTTGTAGATAATGTACTATGAAAAAAACAACAACAACAACAACAACAAAAATAAGGAAAAAATATTCAACAAAAACGCGTAAAAAAATAATAATCATAATCATAATATCGTACTTTTTTGGATAAAATAAAACAAACAACGAGAATTTATTTCGTCGAAAGAGAAAATTATACTTACTTACAACTACCTGAAGCATAGAATTGGCGCGATGAGAATTCGCTTTGAAATTAAAGCTAAGAAAAAAATAAAAGAAAAAGAAAGACACGGAAAAGAGACCACAGTAATGTGCGCTTTTTGCGGTGATACTTCCGGGGATATTTATTCAAATATCTGCTGAATTAGGTAAATACAATGAAATATATTTTGAAGAAATGGTAGCATTTTCAAAATGTTAACCTCGTCTCCTACCAGGATTTCCTCCCTCCAGGGTATTCATTTAAAACCGGATTCAACTTAGAATGTTATAAGAGCATCAATATAAAATTTAAAGAACAATCGGCAGTGACCTTCCCAAGCGATATGCTCGGGGGGGGGGGGTGAGTTTCAAATTTACCAAATAATTTTAGTAATTTTATCAACTTTCAAAATTTCTAACTGATTTCTCAAAATTTTATGAGTAGCCCGAGTACTAAATTTCCTCAAAACTTTCTGAGGCGGTGAGACAACCCCCTCCCCCTGTTAGGTAGGCCTTTACATTTCGATTTCGTCTTAGATATTTTGGTAAACTTAAATACAGATCTTCTTCCCGAGCGAAGCGAGGATGAAAATTTTACAAAATATTAGTTATATAGGGTCGAAAAATGACCATAAACATTGGAAAATGAAATCGGCCACTGTGGGCACAAATCCAAAGAGACTCCTCGGTAAAACCGTCACCGATTTTAACTTCTACCAATTGTCACCCAATTTTTTCAACTCCCGAACTGAGGAGAGGGTGTCCCTCCCCGTTCGGTAGACTTCTGAAAATCGGCCAATGCAAATTTTCATTCTTTCAAAATACCCACCAACATAATATTGTGATAAATCAAGTACAACTTATCATCATTATTATCCTACTTTTGAAAAGAGAAATTCGCCGTTCGCAAGCTAGTAACAACCTAATATCATGTTGAAATATTTCAAAGCCATCAACTCGAATTTAGTTCATATAATATAAAGTACATAAGATAATATGTACATCGTATTCAGGCAATAAGCAAAATCCATACAAGTGCATCCTTTGTAAGTACAATAGGAAAGTTTAGGTAGGTACTTTTTTCCTCTTCGTTTATTTCTATAGTATGGGTAGTTCCGTATTAATTTAAACATCACGATGACGACAACGAATTGAACAGGGTTCATAATCGCGAATCGTGCTATACTTACTACACATTATGAACATAACCATTTGGAATTTCCAAAAAAGCATATTATTCAACAGTGAATAGCGTTCGCCATAAATTTGACAAGAATTATCCATTATCTTGACAAGATATCTATTTCCCTCTCATGTTTTCTAAATTTACACGCATGCTGAAATTCGCCGCGTAGAGACTATCACAGCATCAGACTAAGAGGGTTATTTTTTAAATATATAACCATTTCGCGATGTAATCTGAGGTCTAATGCTCGTAACTAAAGGCATTAACAACGAGTTTCGTATCAACAACGGCTACACTTACTCATCTAAAGTAATTACCAAGATGTAAAAATCGAGCGTTGTGGTCGCAATACTCATCACGCTTTTTTCTCCTTATACAAAGGAGAATAATATGACTACACATAAAGACGTACGAGGACCCTATAGGAGTATTAATTAATTCCACTTATCGCATTAATTACCGCAGGCGTACGTGTAGCGTGTACACAAACCAGGATAGGAGGGATTTTCTGTAGGCTAGAATTTTTCAAATGGTCTGTTGGGAACTTGAGAAAATATCAAATTTTAATAAAAAAATTAATAAATAAATAAATAAACGGCGATTTTATTACCAGAGTATTATTACGTTGATTGTAGTTCGATATCTACAGGGTGTTTCGCTTCAGTTGTACTTTATTCATATGACAAGTAGAGCAACTCAGGTTAGATGTATGTATAATGTTTTGTCTACCTTAATTATTGCGGGAGCGAAGATACATTGATCTGAAATTTTTCCACCTGAAAATCTGAGGTTGTTTTCAAAAATTTCCGACTATTTATGCAAAATTTCAAGAGATATCTGATTTGCACTTAAATGTAACACACATGGTGCAGTCAGTTTTCCACTAAAAAAATTAAAAGTAAAGGTTGAGTAGCTCGTGGAATATCTTGAATAGTGTAAGAAAAAACACAAAAATTTTAGAAAAAATTTTCAAATATTTGCCAGAAACTTTTGAAAAAGCTTTTATAAGTATCTAATTAGAAATTCTTTCTTGAATTAATAAACTCGCTATGATTATATTTTCTTCAAGTTGTTTAAAAATTTTGGAAAAAATTTCATAGGTATATAAACTTTACCAAAAAGTTGTTTTTGCTGAAATATTGAACCGATTCAGAGGAAGTACACAAAACTGAGTCAATTTTTCAATAAAATTACTTTCTTGGCAAAAAAATTTTTTCGTAGAAAAAGTTTTTCTGGAAAATAGTACAAAATTTCATAATGATATTTCATTTCAAAATTTCCAAGCAACCTGGAGAAAATATAATCATGTCAAGTGATGGAGGATACTTCAGCACTTCAGAAAAAAGTTTATTATTGGGTACTTATGGGAACTTTTTTAAAAGTAAAAGGTAAAAATTTGAAATTTTTGTGTTTTTTTTTTCACATCATTCAAGATATCTCACAAACTTCTCAATTTTCATTTTCAAATTTTTTACTAGAAATACTTCATCATATACATTAAAATTTGGTATAAAACGGGCGTCTATAGCATTTTTGCATAAAAAGCTAGGGATTTTTGAAAATGACTTCAGGTTTTTTTTGGGGGGAAATTTTAGATCTTTTCCCCTGCAATGATTAGGCTAGGCAAAACATCATACGCATGCTTAACTCGAGTAGTATGAAGGAAGTACTATCGAAGTGAAACACCCTGTATGTATATCTGAGCCTTGATTTTCTTCTCATAAATGCCTCAATTGTTCAATTTTTTGGTGTATTGGTAAAAAATTTCTACAATTTATGAGATCCCGATTAGTATAAGTTTTTCCAGTTTAAAATTTCGCATCTCTCTCTGGACCATCATCGTTAAGATTTAGATTCATATTGTATCCGGATTTCGGATTACTTTGCAACGTGAAAACTGTTTATGTTTGTTTTAACCAGCCAATTTCATAATGGGCCTGAACACTGCTAGAAGACATAGGGGTCTTCAATTTTGGTCAAAATTCAAAAAAATTGTAAAAAATGAAGTAACATATCGATTGTTTTTTACACCTCACCTCTATAACCACCGCCTCCTCCTACCAGCCCTCTGAATTTGGTAAAAATTCAAAAATATTGAAAAAATGAATTTACATATTGCATATCGATTAATATTCACTTATTTTTGCGATTTGTCTCCTGAGTGTTCCCCTAGCCATCACAAAAATTGGAAAATAATGTGTGTAACATATTGATTTCTACTAATTTGACACTGCTGAGATAGAATATCAACTTATTTCCTTGATCTAACTTCTTCGTACTCCAAACTGATCTCTAAATTACCAAAAATTTGAAAAAATAGGGACATAGGAGAGCTCTAGAAAGAAATGGTTGAAATTTTGGAAAGACTACTGTTGCGTTACAAAAATCATTTCGATTGCTGGAAGCGTGTAAATATTTGAACAAAGAAGAAGATATGCGTTTGCTACTTTACACTTTGAATGAACTATTAAGTATCGAGGTAAGACAGTGTAAATTTTATAATTTGTAAGACTGTCCTCACACTATACCAATAAACTTGATCTATTCAGCATAAAAGCTTGAGAATGGAGTCAGCTGAAAAAAATGAACCCGGTAGACTTGATACCAAAACCATTAACGATGTAATTTCCTCATACATAGAGGGTTTTAACTTATCATTCCCACCCCGTGGAAAGAATCTAAACTACAAAAAATTTCCAAACAATTTTTCAGTTTGCAACTATTGTTAAAACTCATCCTTATTCTTGTGGTAAAATTTCACTTAAAAATGTGTACATTTTGTAATATTTTAAAATTTTTAGCGTCGATTCGTTCTATTCTCACGTTAATTGAATTATTTGACATTATATCTGCACCAAAAAAAAGTAATAAAAACGAATTAAGACAATTTTTTTCATCGTATAACCCTGCAAACAATTAACTCGATCTCGTCGTATTTCTCATCACTATCATATGTAGGTATTATAAACTTTAAGCATACAGCAAAACTACAAACTACGCTCTGTTCTTTTCCTATGCACCGATGAGTTTAGAGCTTCATCGATCCTATTTTTACAAATTTTTAAAAACACAAACATCTAATCATCCTTCCTGCTGGAAATTTTTTTATACCTAAAAAACAAACACAAGGTGAATTACACAACAATACCTCGTCCTTAATTTACATAGGAATGAGCTTCATCATTTATATAATTTTGATATATTCAGAGAGAATAAAAAATACCTACATACTTCAGGTAAAGGATACCTATGTACGTGTAGGTATACGTCTTCGAGTATGTACATTACATATTCAACAGAGTAAAACAGAGTAGCACAGCACACAGTAGGTGCAAAAAAGCAAACATGCAAAAGTCCTCTTCAAAACTAAGTTAGGTCTTACTTTAATTAATGTAACTATCGTAAAACACTATTAATATCATCACAGGGAGGTGATTTTTTTCATCACGCATGCGATGCTAAGCCTGGAAAAAAGTGCTAACAACGGTCCCCCATCTTTATGATTAAATTTGAGGTGTTTGCTATTTTGCAAAACCGTTTTCCTCGCATTAATCTTCTTCCAGTTTTGTTAGCTTAGTGTAGACCATTTTCGCTTTAGTTCTTATCCGTGGGAACAGTCTTGTAAGTTAAGCGCTCGTAAACGCCTTAGCGCCTATCTTTTTTTTTTCTCAACAACTTTTATCATAATATAAAGCTCTTATTTATTCACACGTTATACAGGGTTGGTGTTTATAAAAAGCATTGTACGACGTTAGCGTTCTTTTACGGGTAATTAGACGAAGAGTTTAAGATATATGTAGCCGTGATTTAGAATATTAATGCTGGTAAAATGTAAATCAAACTAGTAAGAAATTATTTAGAACTCGACATAGTTATACGTACCGCTACCCTACCTGTCTATGTTTAGGTACATAACTACATATGTACCTACTACCTATGCAACCACGCGTATTTAACTTTTTCGTGACTTTTCGATTAAACGCGTGAAAACTCGTCGTGTAATTTCAAAAAAAAAAAAAAAAAGGAAGAAAAAAATAATTCCCTTATACTCTTGTATAAGAGCCATATCAACTTAAGCGTATATCCTTATAAGTACCAAGTTTGCAACATAACAAATTATTTCCTCTTTCTTTTTTTTCTCTCTCTTCTTCTTCTTCTTGCTTTGTCTCCACTTATATTCTCGATGTGATGGCTGTTTTTCTCGGTACATAGTTAAACACCCCATCGGGTATTCAATTCCATACAGACGACTAACGCGTAGCACATCTTTGAATGAAATTACTAGTATCAAACGTACCCTATAGCTACATGAGAGAAACCGAATTGAAGGAGACAAGATGTTATGCGGAATTACTCAGACTATCAAGAAACTACAACTATAAAAATCGATCAGCTTTTTTCGTCAAATAACAAACAAAACTCCAAGCTCTGTATACCGATATCCATCTCAGACAATGCCTGCATTTTTAACATCCAAGTTGGTAATTATGATCGCGAAGAAAGCCATAATTTTTCCTCGCAGCTATATTAAATGTGTACTAAAAAAAAATTCCGTATCAACAGATGATTTTAATCGAATGATATATCGTCATAGGAATATCAATGACAAAGATATTAACCTGGCTAGGCTACGAATTTGTAATACCAACCACACGTGCATTTACGATCACAGTTTACGTCTTGAAGCTATAAAATTCGCGTTTATTTTCTACTCGAAAATATAGTAAATGTTTCAATATCTATACTCATCGCTCGTCGAAACAAATGTAAAATGAAATGAAAACGTAATTACCTCGACTCAAAAATGTAACGTCGTGTTATATATTTTTCCCTCGGTTTTAGTCCGGTATAAAACTATAAAAACCTATCGATATGGATTCATTGGTATTAGGTATGGTACCTACTTTTATTCTCATCAGCTTTTGTAATATAATACCGAATTATTTTTGTATCTTATCGTGGTGGTTTCCTTGATGGCAGAATTTATGTACATATTTGCAAACAAATGTTAAATTATTTGCACCCACCTACACGAAAATAAACCTCTGAGTGATAAGCGACAACAGATTGTATGATTGTATCATTTTATTACTTAGGTACTTACGAGTATCAGTACAGAAGATCGTTTATATAAGATGCAAAGATATCTAGGTATTCGTATTTTTGAAGGGAAAATTTTCGACTTTTATACCAGAAAAATGAAAAAATGATAAATATATACCAACATTTCTTGAAGATTAAAACTGAAGGAAATATGAAGAATTGAAAATATAATTTTTTTACACTTTTTCCCATGAGGGAAATTTTTTTACCACAACTCAAAATTTGCAACTCTTAGCAGAGAGTACATGTCCTTCGGAGAAATTTTACTTATTTACGAAAAGTTGAAAAATTGAAACTTACAGAGCAGCATTGGTTCAAAAAATTGAAATCACATCTGAAAAAATTTCATTTTTTTGAACTGATACTACATACTTCGAAAGTTTTAATTTTTTCAACTTTTTGTAAATAACTAAAATTACTCTAAAGGCCATATACTGCCTGTCAAGGGTCGCAAATTTTAGTTCTCGCGATGAAAAAAATTTCTTGTATATAAAAATGTATAGGAAAAATGTTTTTTGTTAATAGAGTACCTGTGGTTACATTTTGACAGACTTTTCACAAAGCACCCAACACTAAATTAAAGTAATCCTAGCGAATGACAATTTACAAGAGAAGTGAGATGGTGTTCTTTCGATATTACACAAAAATATTGAAAGTATGACATGTAATTCTCGCCCCTCCCCCCTTGAGATCGTTGGAAAATTATTAAGGAAATGTTCATCATTTTTGTTTCATAGGGTGTTCCTTCTTAATCAAAAGTCCCTTTATTTAGTAACTATGCAATGCCTACCTTTCAACTATTTTTCCCTGATAACTTTAGTAGATACAATATTCTAGTTTGGCCAATTTTATTACGAATTTCCTGTAAAATTTTTTGATACAATTTTCATCATTATTAAAAATACATGATTAAAAAGTACTCAAATGTACAGTTTAATGATGAAATTTTCAAAAATGTATCCTCATGAGCTATCATTAATATTAGTATTTTTGAAAGGAAAAGGTCTCTTCTTTTCAATAGCATTAGCTCCGTTTTTCTACCTTTAATACATCTGAAGATATAATCAGTTAAATGAAATCAAGTATCTTCATTATATTTTTTATTATATTTTTTAATTTGAATCATCACTTCATCACCAACAGAGACATTGCCAGAAGAGGGAGGGTTGTCCAAATACCCCCTCCCTTCCTGAGGCTGGGGAGGCATTCCTGGCCACGTTACTGATCACTGACTCCATTTTCAAATCTATTAAAGATAGAGAAGTGAAGTCAACTCCATTGAAAAGACAAATAGTAATGATAGATCATGAAGATGAATTTTTGAATTTCTTAAATATAAAATTGGGAAATTTTTAAGCAACTTTCTCAACAATTTTTTCTTGTGCACAGGTACCCGACAAGCTATAATGAAAAACTAATATTAAAAAAATTTGACATCAAACTCTATTAGCAATGGGTTAAACATGAACTTTGTACGTGCTATAGATATCGAAGGAAAAATAGCTGAATTTAATACACAGATTTGCAGGGGAAAAATTATTCAAACAAGCATATATTTGTCCCTTCAATGCGGAAGTCAGGCTAGAATGTATGCATATATTACGGATGTGTTGCATAGTTACTAGTTGAAGGATCTTCTCATTAAGATGGAACATCCTGTAACAATGAAGCGATACTACTTCCCTTCGGAGGATGACTTGGAAAGGGCTTGGGTAGTTCGAGCTCCTACTACTGTTAAATTAGGCTTCCCAAAGATTTGCACAAACATTTCATAATTGATTATAAGAGTAATAACGATGAAATTTCGTTTTCACACTTTACAAAATAATGCAATGGAATGCTCTTTTTTTACTCTCAAAATTTTAAAAATAAATAAGTAAATTACTCCACTTCGTATGAACAAAGAAACAGAAAAATCGACAATAGACAATTTAATTTTTTTCAGCAATACAGAGATTGGTTTAAAGATCCCCTCCTCCAACATTTTGACCTATTTTCATACATAATGATACTTATAATGAGCAGCACGCGGAAAACCAATCGAAAATAAGAAACCGATTTTTTTTCTGTATTGTTCACTTAAAATATCAGTTGAACACTTTAGAAGCGCCCAAATAAATGAATAGTTTAAAGATGAAAAAAAAAAATTCAAAAGCACAGAGGAATTTTTTCCAGGTTTGTAGTTGGATAAAAAATCTTGAAATGAATCGAAATTTTTCCTTAAAAAATTTCTTTTTTATCTTTTCGATGCCTATACTGCCTAAAGGTAGAGCTCCATTTACACTTTCAAGTAAAAAATATTCATCTCTCGTTTAGCACTTCTTTTCTTTTCGTAACGCAACTCAGCAGTCAGCCTTCTTTAAAAGTGATGTTTGTCCCCTGCGATTACACACCTAATACGATCTCTCTAGTCGATCCACTTCTAACGTAAAATTACGAATGTAACTTACACGGTATAGTTTAACTTATACACTACATGAATCTGAACCAAATATAAATCTTGTATGTGGGATGAAACCAGAAGTTGAAATCCCCAAAAAGTCATTTTTTTTTGACAATGAAAAAGGTCAATGAAGAACACAGACTGACTAGGCCATGCTACTCTACAGATACATAAACTAATAGTGGTACTTACATAGATCTAATACCTGTATTTTTTCACGATACACATTTCTCAGAGTAATTTGTCGTTCATCAAGTTGATTTTTTGTTTTCAAGTATGTACGTACCTACCTACCTACATTTTGGATTCACGTTAGCGATTCGCGGTGAGTAAATTTATGTGGTAATTTATTACAAGTAAAAGAACAACCCTCATGGTTCACATGCTACTAACATTTTCACTTGATGGACGAGCTATTAGTAAATTTATCTTGGCTTTATGCCATTCAAACAATACCCATCATTCGAAAATGGCTTCATTTAGACAGCAATGTTTCAGATAATATACTGTAATTAAACGCCTCGATTGCGTATTATGGATTTATTTTTGATGCATCTACCTACTTTTTGATGTTAAAATTGATAGGTGGGTAGATAGTAGATACATATACTTTCAGAATTGTTGTTTAAAATACTTGGGCAGATATGTGCAGGTCTATATCCAATTAGAGAAATGTAATTAAACAGTATAAAGTGACCAGAAAATGTTTCCACTGATGTAAAATCAAAATAATAACTCGCAATGAATACGCTTTTAATTTTCTGCTTTCAACATCGTATCTAGAAAATCTTGATTAATTTATAAAAAATTCGTTTCCGCCAACGAGCTCCGATTCATTGAACAGGGCTAGAGAGCTAGGTCATCTATCCGGCGAAGCTTTTTACTGTAACTGAAGTTGGCGTTTAACTGACTAAACCATACTGTATACATTGTTACTTGTATACTTACAAAAGCGTATAATAAACAAAATTATTATTCAAGGCGATAGAAGAGTGCACCCTGTTTTAACAACTATAATTACATCAATTCGCTCTCTTCCACTGATATTTCACAAGTACGTACTCTTAATAACACGAAACAAAGCACAGTAAACTCCATAAAACGCAATATCGCATGTTATTTCTCGTTGCCAGTAAAATAGTAGATATATGCTATGGATTCATAATCATTTCTTCATCGTAAAATGCTACATTTTTTTGAACCTACGCTACGTACGTATATACTCGTATGTACTAACAGCAATCGATGTAGCTGTACAAGAAATGATTTATGAACTACCAACAATCTTATATCCACCATCTTTTTACTGTAACTAAGTATATTATACTTTAGTTGGCGAAATTTTACGCACATAATTACCAGTGAAAGTATTTACCAAGTGTTTGCACGATTCTTTCACGTTCTATAGAACACGAAATTTATATAGGAGATTTCCAGCTTGATATTCTGTGTAATTGTCAATGAAAATCAGGCTATTATAGTCTATCAACTTACAGCGAATGTGGGGGATGCCAGACATTTATTTTTTTTAAATTAATATCGAAAGTGTCTAATAGTATATTCTACAGTTGATCAGTCAACAGTTGACCTCTTAACGGTTGACCTCTTAACGGTTGACCTTTTAACTGTTGACCTCTTAACTGTTGACCTCTTAACTGTTGAATCCTTAACAGTTTACCTCTTGATAGTTGACCTCTTAACAGTTGACCTCTTAACTGTTGACTCCTTGACAGTTGAATCCTTGACAGTTGAATCCTTGACAGTTTACCCCTTAATAGTTGACTTCTTGACAGTTCACCATCATTAATTGGCCATTAAAATCTGAACAGCCAAAATCTCGATTGCTCAGATTTCGATAGCCTGGATGTATAATAGCCTTAACATAACATTTATTATCAATTGTTCTGGGCTGTTAACAGTTAATACCGGAATTATAAATAATTAGATTTTGTTTGACAAATAAGTTAATCACAATTTTTTTAAAGTTATGTCACTTTAGATGAAATTTTAACTTCTGCTGGAACTGGGAAAGTGATATCATAAAGAATTTCAAAAATTTGCTTAACATTTTTTTGTCAACATTTGAGTTGATGTTCAAGATATTAGTAGTCTAAATGTTAATGGTCAACTGACAGTCAACTCTTGACAGTCCATAGTTGGCTATCCACTATTGATTGTCCGGTATTGATGAATTTGCACCATTAAGAACAGACAGTCCAAATCTTGATGGTGCAATGTTGAGGATCCACTATTGTTAGTCAACTCATGACAGTCCTTTGTTGATCACCAACTTCTAATGATGAAGTGTTGACAAATCTGGACTATCAACAGCTGGATTATGTTTGATGAAAAAGTTGAGTAATATGTATATATATATAAACAAAAAGAAACGCTAAACAATTTTTCAAAATTCTGAACATTAAAATACATCAAATGAAATTTGGACTTTTTCTAGAACAGGCGGAGGTAAAAAGCTCACCGGCTTAGATTATATGTCTCGGGTTCATTAGATAATGAAATTTGGTATGCGGATTTAGTATTAGTCCTAGATGTTCTTTTTCAGAGTCTTGACATTTCAGCCTCATTGCACCCTCTCACAGCCCTCAAAATGTAGCTTTTTGGTAGTTGTTCCTTGCGTAACTCCCCTTCAAATTGAGTTAGGAAGTTGAAATTTGGTATGTAGGTTTAGTATAGGTCCTAGATGCGTCTTTTAGGGGCTTCAACCAGCTTCAATGCATTCCCTCACAGTCGCGAAAATATAGTTTTTTGGTCAATGTTTCTTGTTGTAAGTAACCTCAGCGAAGCGAGGATGCGAACTGTGGCTTATTTCACGTTTGTTATGAATGTGACATGTAGATTTAGCAAGGTACTGGATGTGCTATTTGATAGTCTGAATTATGCGCTTCAAAATCACTTTCTACCCCTACCACTTATTAGTATAACGATGTTTTTTTTCAATCCACATAAATTGTAATATTTCACAAAAATCAGGTTGAAAAAGCATCCCTTTGTGATGTTTTTTTTCTCTCATCAAAAACACACCAGTAAATTTGCCTGCTGTATACTCGAGGAATCGAATTAAACGTGTTAATTGGCCGATAGGTACATCGGCTACGCTCTGTTCTATAAACACTCAATCATGAGAAATGTTTACTTTTGCAAATTATATTACAAATTCCTGGTGGGCTGACTGTAGACTAAATGTAGTAATAAGAATATGCTTATGTAGAACATTATGACAACATTTGACGGATTATTACGGAAACTAATTCAAACAAATATTTATTCGATGAAATGACCTCTCTCCCTTCTTTGATATCTGCTGAAATATTATCATATACAGATAAACAAGGCTCGCAATTTTGTTAGCAAAGAGCTTTTAATTATACTTACATATATATATATACACGAGTACATACATATAATTTGGCAACTATCGTAGTGCATACTATAATACTCGAGTATCGATTAAGCAAAATATTCAAATCATTTGCCTGTGTGGTACTTGAGAATATAAACGAAAACAACGATTACCGTATAGTATACTTATGAATGGTATATTATTAGAGGTGTTTCTTCTCTTTCAGAGACCTATTTTTATACGTAAAATCTCTACAATAATTATTCAGTCGTATCGACGATCGATTTTATCCAATAAAAAAATAAAAAATGAAATAACACGGCGATTTTTTCGTTGTGCGATGATACTATTCGTTCGAGAAGTGTCCGTATGTATAAAAATACCGTCAAACGATGTAATTTTATGAAACTTCTTTTTCGACGCTAGCCTACTTGCTTACAGGTAGATAGATATATTATAGTATGGGCTATAGTTTGAAATATGAAACCACAATATAAGCAAACTTTCGTATACAATATCGATTCCGTATATGCGTTGCATTTGCACACGACACAATAAATAGTCCATCATTAGTATTCCGTTCAAGAATTGACCAACAGCTCTCCATCTTGAGTTTAGAACGTAGAGAGTTTCATGTCTCAGTGTCACGTCACTTTCAACATCAACCGTTATCCGTTTCGTTATAATGTCACCTCTTCATATTTATTTTTTCTATTTCAACCTGCTACGAAATACGTATTTCCTTGTATGTAAGGCCAACTGAATACACCGTGTATACTCTCCAATTTGTTCCTTCTCGATCCCCAATCCCCGTATTATCGCTATAATTTTTGATTAGATAAAAGTAACGAACATGTTTACCAGCGTTCGTCGGTTCCTTATAAGGAAAAGGAAAAAAAAAATCGACATGGATAATTTTTTCCTTGTCTGTAACTTGTCTAAAAAAGAAATACGCGTGCGTTTTCTTTTTCACCAAAAATTTCACGGTGGAAAAGCGATTTTTCCATCGACAATATACTATAAACCAAATCACCTGTGTAGTTATAACTTTCAAGGAATTGTATTGATTTCTAGTTAAGAAAGATATTTACAAAATAAATACCCAATTGGAAAAAAAAACATATTTTATACAGGGTGTCCGGTAAGTGAGCTGCTAAAATTTAAATTCAGGTACAACCGAGTACTATCAAAAAAACACATCATATGAATAAGTTGCCTATCTTAAAAATTGAAGGGAGAAATTTCTTGGAAATTAAAATCAAACAAAATTTCAGGAATGGGAATAACCAGTGAATACAAAACTAAAAAGAAGTTGCCATTCTTTTTTTGCCTAACTGAGTAATTGAAGGAGATATTGATGAATGTTGAAAAAAATTCACCAAAATAATGAATAATGAAAATGAATAGTACATCGAAAGTAGAACAAATTTTGCTCTATTCGACTTTTTGCCTAACACGAAAGTTGAACGATTCAAGTACATTTTCTATCTATTTGAGGAGCCAGCACAAATGACGTCTACATCCCTCCCTTCAGTCCGCCAATCCTTCAAAACCGTTTTCCGCATGGCAGGGAGTAATTTTCTGAAAACGTGACGGTTTTGATGTTACATTTTTTACGTGACTTTTTTGATGCCACGTTTTTGATTTTTGATTGAAGTTTGTGATCAAAAACTCAAAAAATTTAAAAAATTTGAAAAATTAAAAATTAAAAAATGACTACAAATAGAAACAATGAAGACATTAGGTAACAGAAGAAACTGAAAAATAAAAACAATTGAAAATCAAAAAATTTGAAAAACTGGCGAATAAAAAAATAGAAAAATTAGAAACGTTACAAAATTGAAAAATAAAATCAAGTGTCTAAATGAAGTGAAGATACGAGTAAACATTTTTGATTGGAAGTTTCTGATCAAAAACTCCTGATGAAAGGTGATTATGATTGATAAAATGTTGACATGGATATGTTATAAATCCCTGGTCTAGAATTTTTTCCTAAAAGGAAAAAGTGCCAAAATTTTTTTTTTAAGAGGGATCCGTAAGGAACATTTCTAGCTACTGTACCCCCCAAAAAAATATAGCCCTACTAACAAAATGGTGTCTGTTTTGATTGACCCATCCCCTTAGAAAAACGTTTTTTAGGCAAAAAGTGAATAGAATTAAATTTGTTTTACATTCGATGTAGAATTCATTTCCATTATCAATTATAAAAAAAAAATTTGCTCAGCTTTGCATCCAATTTTAATTTCTTTTAAATTATACTTGCTCCTTCAATTTTTTGAATAAACAACTTATTCATATTATGTATTTTTTCAATAAAGGCATATACGCTTCCTAGAAAGTAACCCCAATGAGGGAGATGCTGTCCTTTAAAAAAAGAGGCAACCATATGAAGCCATTTTTGAATGCATTTAGAGTGCAACTGATTTTTGTTTCATTTTCATGACATAAGGTCTGACTCCTGATTAAGAGGTGAAGAGTACTCTGAAAAAAATATGGAACCTTTTTTTATTCGGAACATCATTCAACGTGGGATTAAAGAAGACCAAAAAAATTGAATAGATCCTTTATTTGAGATAGATATGGGCCAGCATGAGCTGCCTAATCTTATGGTTGCAGGTGCGTAGTTTTTCATAAAATGATGACTAAAGTAAAACAGAGATAATCTTTATAATGTGTTCAATGCACCATGTTGACAGTTGGCTACATATTTGAATCACCATTATCTGAGCAAAGCAGTATGAAGTTCACCGTAAGAAAAATAGAATTATTTACACGGCCGAATGAGTTTTTTTTTTTTTTTGTTTCTGTTTCGTTCTTTCAACATATTCTTCGCATTTACTTATTCATGCGTTTATGCAATGTAAAATTTCATTCTTGAAAAATAACACCTTCATTTGAAACAGTAACGGAGAATGAAGACATGAAAAATTTTTTACAAGGATGTAGAATCTGAGAGAAATAACATGAGAGATGTTGATTTGTTTTAGAAGAAAATAAAAATTGCAGTCGTATACATTACTGCGATTTTAAAAACGTGAACGATAACAGAAAATTTTTTCTGAAGCAGTATCACTTGAATATACCTTTGTACTTATATACTTTTTAAATAAAACGATGAAAGAATTAATTTTACAAATCAATTATTAATTCGTGCAAATACAACTGTAATACACATAGTAATCTGGATGCTTATTTGTTTTGCGTCTGGCTTTGACACGTCCAGGTAATACTTATATAAAATTGGAAAAAACGGACCTTCGATTAAACTTTTTTCTTTTTCAAAACGTCCCATGTATAAACTTTCCCAATAACCAAACTTTTCCCAAATGTGTGAATTTTTTAAAATTAAATATCGAAACAGATTTACGCAGGCTGTGTTCTACACACGACATTTAGGTACGAACACGAACTTTTTTCGTATAAAACTCCCACAAAACAAAAAAGAAGGAACATGTATAGAGAGGAAAAAAAAAAAAAACTTGAAAAAAGGTAAGATACGATTCGCTTTTAAATATCATTGTTACTGATATTGTACAAGCGTAGTGACATTGGTCTGTTAGGATTCGACAATGGTTTACATTTTACGCTCGCTGTAATCCATTATTTCACTTGTCACATGCACTTTCTAACGATAACTAACTACAAACAATTCTACTTTTCTTTGTTAGCAGACTAAGATGTTTCCTCATTATCTGAACTAATGCAATTGCCAACCATTTTAAGTTCACATGTGGTTCTTATTGTGCCGAATTTTTTTGTACTTTTTACAACGGAATTGCTTTTTTTTACGCGACGGTTTTTAAGTAGCTACTTTATTTTAGATATAAACGTTACTTTAATGAATGAAATACGAAATAGGAAAACTGATTAGCTATAGTTCCTTATTTCGTATCTGCGGTAAAAAGAAAATCAAAATTTCTACCATAATTAGCTTATACGCGTTTTCTTTAAAATAACAAGCACACTAGAACAGCTTTTTGAAAAATAAATCATTAAATATTTCTTATACTTACAACAACTTACCAGAAAAAAGATAATAAGACACTTTTAGCAAGCAAAGGTTTTTGATGTTTTTTTTTGCTTTTTTTGGTTCTTCTTAAAGACATTGTTCATGAAAATTATGAAGAGCTTGATGGATTAGGGATGCAAGAACTGGATATTGTTTGTTCTCAAGTAAACCTTGACAGCGATAGAAACGCATATAAATATTAACTATACCTAAATTCACTTTTATTTTCCGCCAAGAATGAAAAAAAGAAATAAGGCTTGTTAGGAATTTCCGAATACTTTATACTCAAGTGTTACAATTGAAAATAGCAATATGACATGGAAAATCAGACTGAAAAAACATCGCAAAGCTTTTCATTTTGAGCCTAGGAGATACCTCTGCAATGTTTTTTCTAGACGAGTGGTAAGGGTACAGGTAGATATTGCAGTGAATCACTGAAGCCTTCAAAATACCCATTTAGAACCCCTATTAAATCTACATATCAAATTTCAACTACCCAGCTCACGCATCCCGAAATTTTTCAATCGGGGAGAGGGGGAGGGGATAAACTAGAATTTTCGAGTGCAGTGTGAGAAAAATTTTGTTAAAATGGTATTCTCAAGCCATAAAAAGTAAATTTCTCAGAGTTTGGGTATCGAATTTTGAAAGCACATTACGAAAGTAACAGGTTTTAAACGATATAGATATTAAATTTAGCGTAAATGTAAAAAACTTTCAATTTTTTCGTGCCTAGGGAGGCTATAGCTCCGGTAGCCCCTCCCCTTTTGAGTGCGCCACTGGTGCCACAAACTCGAAAAATGAGAAAAACCAACCAAAAAACTACATTTTTGAGACAGAGGTGCTGAGATCTCTTACAGCCATTGATGACTTAGTTCCCTCCCCCACCCTATTTTATTAATACCTCATTTTGGGCTTTGTTACAGGTATAAAAATGTATTGCCAGGTCTGTACTACAACAAGGTATTAATTGAGGTCAAATATTGAATCTAACTTCATTATCGTATTCGGGGGGGGGGGGTCGATTTATCCAAAAATGACACTAATATCACCAACTCAGGTATTGCCTCAAAACGAGAGCACGTAAGTTCGGTGCGACTTTTCTACGATTTGTATCGATACATATCGTAAATATACAAAATTTCAAAACTCTCTCGTTATCAATTGTTACTTTGGTATTAATATGGAAGTTGCCGCCCTACTTAAAATTGACTTTTTAGAACAAAATTGCAATTTTTTCTCATGTTAAAAG
This sequence comes from Ferrisia virgata, assembly GCA_900060175.1. Taxonomy (NCBI): domain Eukaryota; kingdom Metazoa; phylum Arthropoda; class Insecta; order Hemiptera; family Pseudococcidae; genus Ferrisia; species Ferrisia virgata. The sequence continues at coordinate 24,514 of FIZR01016098.1, forward strand.
TGGGTCAGAAAATTAGGAAAGGAGTGCTTTTCAACTAATTCCGACACGCTGAATACGAATCCGATATTTATTTTTTGCTCAAATCTCTTCTTCGCATATTAACCGTTTACCCCTTGTGCAACCATGCCCACAATTTTGTGATTATGTTCTTGAACCAAAATTTTAAAAATAAAATTTAATATAAAATTTCACGCTAGGCAGCTTTACTTCTATTCATTTTTAGCGTATTAGCCATTATTTCTGAGAAAAACGCATTTTTGAGCATTTTTTGATTTTTTAAAAACGGTGCAAGCCTAAAAAAAAATTGAAAAAAAGTTTATGTCCCCCCCCCCCTCTCATCACTGGGAGGGATCAGCAGTTGTAGCAATTCGAAGATTACTTTTGTCAATTTTTCCCCCCTAATGAGTGGAAAATTTTGGAAAAATTCATGTCAACAGATCCATCATTCCTCTAAATATTCGAATTAAAATCACGATTTTTCCTCGAATACGCGTGAATACAGAATTTTATTTCCAAAAAAGGCTTTTTTTTAATGTTCTGAGCAAGGGGGATGGGGCGAGAGAAATTCTTTCAGTGTTTTGTGAAAATTTTAAAACTGAGATTAGGGGGATTTCGCTTATTTTTATCCGGGAATACTCTTTCAACCTTGTAGCTCAATTAGGAGTAGAGATATGTCAGAAATTATATTTTTTCAAGGTCGAAAAGAGGGAAAACCGTTATACCTATCCTCTCCATCAATCTATGAGGCTGATTTTTGGATGAGTTGTACAACTTCAGATTTTCTGTCGATTGGCTTAAAAACAAACAATTTTCTCGTTTTTCAACTCTCAGCAGCCCCTCTCCCAAATTTGAACGCGACTGAATTTTGAACCCAGGGCATCCCACTAATATATCCAATCCACTGCAAACCTAACTCTACCAGCCCAATTTAGAATAATTTGGTCAAAATCGAGCTGAGTAAATGATTTTAGTCTTTGGAAAATAAAATCAAAAAAATAAATGAATATTTGATGTCACCAAAAATTGACTTCATAGTCTTTTAGGACATCAAACGGACTCTGTTGATAATCACCCCCCCCCCTTCAGCCACTTTAAATCGATAATCCGTATTAGCCTGTTTTTCATTAACGATATGATATAAGAGAATCAGGCCAAAATTGTATACGAAAAGATAATATTCAAGTATCTATAATTTTATTTATTTTACCTACGAATTTTTAAAAAATTCGATTTTAATAGATAGGTAAGGTAGGCATAATTTTCAATACTTTCTAAGTAAAATCACTTTGTTTAAAGTCCCTTTCTTGTTTTTCTAAATTCCAAAACAAATACATATTACCCCGTTGTCTAACAAATGTAAACCTGCTAAACCGTAACGAGAAATCAGTACCTTTTTATAATGGTAAAAATCCGATGCTTCAAAAATAAATTCGTCGAAATCCCATAATACTAAAATCAAACAAGGCAACGTTTACCAAAATCTCCGACTATTTTGAATTCAATTGTTGCGCTTTTCTTTCCCAAACCTTTCGACCGCTTAGAGTCGTTTAAGGTAAATAATGCCCGTTTTATATATAAGAACAAAAATAAACGAAAGAATATTTTTTTTAAATTTCATACCTCACAAACGATTATATAATATATCGAATTCGTATAGCTTTAATCGGTTTATTTTTAAAAGGGGAAAAAAATACCTTGGAGCATAAAACAAAATGAATTTCTAATTTTTAGGTGTACTGGCTAGGTAAGTAGTAGTACGTGTATGTATCTGTACCTACTTGAAAAAAAAAAAAAACTAATGTAAATAAAAGTTTTTTACTAAACAGATTGTCAAAAGTTATGAGGTGAAATACGATTCGTTTTCTTTTTTTCAAGTACATACCTAAGATATCGATATCCATTCGGATCTTGTAATCTACACGTTAAATTACTGTGACTAAACTACAAAAAGAGGTAATTTTTACGTAAAGCAATCGGAGTAATTCGTCATTTTTTCTCCCATTATTTTACTAAACAATTCCTAATGTATTTTCGTAACGTGTGATTTCTACATAACACAAACCATTACAACATACCATACCTAGACCTATCTACTGACTTTATTCTTCAGTAGCTTAAAAATATCTTTATTTACGATAATTTAATATTCAATTTATCACGTCAGACGCCACTTACTCTTGGTATAATAATTTTTTTAAAGATTAAGTAACTCACGTTTAAAACCGATAAATGTTTTTCCTTTGGTGTTAAAATTTGGCTCTTATACAGCTAAGAAAGGATGAATGATTCAATTCTGAAATTTTTTCTCCTACGAACCGAGTGCTTTAAATGTAAAAACGTTGCCCTTCTTTCATTTATCATGAAATCTAAACTGTATGATAGGCAATAATTCAAAGTTTCGAGGGTAACGGAATTTTGATGATGCTTATTTTTCTCCCCTTTTTTTACTACAAGTTCATTTTTTATCGCTTCCGAAAGTTTTTTTTTTTCAGCTATTATAATTTTTTAAACGATATATTCCAACTATTTAATTGATGCTAGAGAATTAGTCGATGTTTTAAAAATTCTTCGGTTCGGCAGAAAAAGTATAAAAATTGTGTACCTACTATCTACTTACTATAGGCTGCGATATTAATCTTTTTTCGTTCAACAAACATGCAAAAAAAAAAAATTTATGTTTAAAATTTTTCTAATCTATATAGAAACAACGAACACGAAATTAGTGTACGAAGAATAATGTTAATAATTTCACTAACAATGAATTTAAATTTTGAATATGAAAAATGACTGGACAGCATTTTATTTGAATCTTCAAACTTTATTTAAAATACCATGGTAACTGGTAAGTATAGCCTATCGCATTTGAAAGCTATATACTTGATGGCCAGCACTATGATATGGCAAAATTTACAAATAAGCTTACATTTATAATAAATCTCGTATGAAATAAGCGTCAACATGGTCGTGTTAACGGAAGTAAGCAGTTAAAAAGGAACACCGCGAAATTTAATTTATCGCCGTATCTCACCTATTTCGCATTATATCAGCAAAATGAATTACAACGCGAAATGTTTATAAACGATTAATGATTTGGTAAATTTAAACGTACTTGGTAATATCAAGCGAAACAACTTTTAAATTGATTATCGGCCGTAATGTGAATTCGATAAATGGTAGTTGTTTTCAATCACTTTTATATTAGGCACCTAGCCTACCTACACCTCTATATCTACCTACCTAGCTAACATATTCGTAGGTATATATGGGCAAGTTTACCAGCATAATGCCTCTTTACACTTCCTACAACGATGAATAAATTAGCCAACCAACAAAACACGAGTATGTTCAACCAGAAAATCTACTCTAATGATTTATTATATAGAAAACGAGAGTAATTCGAAAAGATTAAAATATAGAGGTGTTCGCCACTCGTAGGTAGATATAGGTATTCTACCTACTAGGCCTAAACATATAAGTATAGCACTACCCTTACGCTCTATACAATGTAAAAGCCAATTCTTCTCATTATATTCTAATGTTGTAATATTTTTCCATTGCAGCTATGATATATTATTACATGTAAATTCAGACATTACTAACCGCATCTCATTATCGATGATAAAGAAGATATTAAAGTCTTAAATAACATAAACAATAATGGTACGACGAAACTACTAAATATAAGGAATATTTTTTCACTTCAAAATCATTCAATTCACAAATCGTAACAAAAACAAAATTAATTTACCACATCGGTTAAAATTTCGTACAAAATACATATATATTAGAATAATACCGCGTGTTTTGGAATAAGTGATCGGTGCTTTTCACTCTTTATTGGTCAAAGTTAGCGAGCGAGGCGCTCTGCTTTAATTTTTTTAGTTGTAGTACACACCGAAGTGGTTTTTTTTATGAATAGATCAATTTTGAAAGTAGTTTAGTAGTTTGTAAACAGTGGTCAAAAATTCTCAAAAAAAAGAGCTGTTCAAAAAGATATTAAATTAGCTCATTTTGCAATTTTTTCCCACTCTGTACAGACGAGAGGTTATACATAGAGGTACTTCAAGAAAGTAGAGACGAGATTAAGTTTTCTAAAAGTATATAATAGGGCATTTAAATTTTAGTTTTTTTTTTTCGAAAGTTGGAGGGGGAAGAGGGGTATGGAAAAAAGTTGCGAAATTACGTCAAATGGATGTGGTAAAAATTTGGATTCCCTAACTTGATCGTTACCTCACCCCTCTTAATTTAAAATTTCAAAATTTACATTAAAAATAAAAAAATATTCTTCAGGCATACCACCTTTTCCACCCCTCCTTTCGACCGTGCCTCCAGGCTAAGCTGCTGTACATGGCACGTTACAAGATATATGAAAAAAAAAATATATATATATTTATCTTTTTTTGATTTTTTTGGTGCTAAAATATCATAGTAGACTACACAAAACCCCCAAAAAAACTAAAACTTTTCCTAATTTTTTTTACTTTTTGGAAATTCCAAAACCATGTTTAAAAATAAAAAGAAAAGAATATTTTGAATTTTTTGAGATGGAAAAACAGAAGAAATAGTTTAATTTATTAAGTCACAAAAAATGGTAAGATTCCGTAATTTTACTTCATTACTTTGAAAAAGTTTCAAATAATTAATTTTTTCGATTTTCAAACAGAATTTTGGAACCACTGAAAAGCAAAAAACTTGCAAAAAGTTTTTTTCTAGTCTCATATGGGTCTACTATGGACACGTTAGCACGAAAAAAATCAAAAAAGATGTCTTTTTAAACATCTATGTAAATTTTAAAATTTTAATTCAAAAGGGGATGGGGTGAGGGTCAACTTAAGTACTCAAAATTTTTACCATACTCATTTACCATTATTTCATAACTTTTTTTCTATATCTCTCTCCAACTTTCAAAAAAAAAAAAAAACTAAAATTGAAACGGGGGAAGTCATAACAGTTGCGAAATGACCTCAAAAAGATGTGGTAAAAATTTCAGCCACCTAATATGGATTTTTAAACTCGCAAAACTCACTCAAAGTTCAAATATTTTCACAAATACAATTTTTTTTGAAAATTTTTTCAAAAAAGGAATTATTATACTGATTTTAAATCAAAACGACCACTGACGGTATTTTTTCGTTACTATCCCATTTTTTAAAGATTTTCAAAAAAAAGTAATTCTTTGCAATTTTTTATGATATTTTGAAAAACGAAGAAAGAAATTTTTTTGAAAAGCGTTACCCTAAAATCGATGTAGGACATCAATTTTACACGATTAAGTGCAATATTTCATTTTTACGTCACATGGTCGATTGTTTGAGGCACGATATAAAAACAAGCGTTCACCTCTCCTAGTCCAAGTACGATGGTTGCCTCGACAGACAAGCATTGGTACACGGGCAAACGTTTGTTCTCTCCTTGTCCGAATACAATGGTTCCCTAGTCGGGCAAGCGGGGTACACAGACAATCGTTCGTTCTCTCCTTGTCCAAGTAGGATGGTTGCCTCCACAGGAGAATGGGATACACAGATAACCATTCGTTGTCTACTTGTCAAAATATAATGGTTGCCTCTACAGGCAAGTGTGATACATGAACAAGTGTTAATTCCCTCCTTGTCCCAGTACGATGGTTGCCTCAACAGATAAGCGTGGTACATGGACAATCGTTTGTTCTCTCCTAGTCCAAGTATGACAGTTGCCTCAACGGGCAAGAGTGGTACACAGACAATCGTTCATTGTCTCCTTATCCGATACCTCATCCGGCAAGTGTGGTACACACACACAATCGTTCGTTGTCTTCTAGTTCAAGTATGATGGTTGCCTGAACAGGCAAGCGTGGTACATAGACAAGAAGATGAGTGGTTAATTTATTTATCAACTGTTTGGAGAGTAGGAAACCTTTTTTCAGTGTTTTTTTTTTATTTTTGACCTTTTTCTAAATTCCTTTCCTTGTTTTAAAATAATTTTTATAGATTTTTGGACACCCTACATGTAGGGCAAGACATCCATCATGATATGTACTTGCAATAGCAGTTTAATGATCTTCCTAACATCACAGATCTTTTGTGTTGATAGAAAGTCAGATTCGTGAAGCGTTTTTCCCAAACCTACCAAGTCACATGAGGTAAATTTTACTGAAGGCAAAAAAAAAACTGTACCGCCCTCGATTTTTACGCCAGAAAGAAAAAAAAGTACATTATTGGAAGGAGGAAATATTCATGTAAAAATATTAAGGTTCGTAATATTTCAATACGCTTAAAAGCAGTGGCGTAACAACCAAATTCAGTGGGGGGCGGGGGGTAAGAAAAATGAAAAATTTGTATTTATTCTGAAAAACATACACATTACATAGTAACTAAATATTAATTAAGAAAACGGTTAAAATTTTCCAAACACCTTAACTCTATATTCATTTCTTTCCACAAATATAGCCGCTATTTTAGCAACATTGAGCTCATCGACCTCGGACTGGTACGCGTGTAATATGCAGCAGTGATTGAGACGTTTTTGAGACATCGTACTCCTTAAATAAGGGCCGCTTGTACAAACCATAGTTAACCTATAGGTAACTGGATAGTTTGCTAACCTTTGGTCAGCTAATAGGTACTGGTTAACTGCCTTTCTGGCTGTACAATCACAAAATAACTAGTAGTTGGTTGACTAGCGTCATGCGCATGAAACATTTACACAAGCCATACCACATGATCTATGTGACCAATAGAAATCGTTTTTTAAATCGTTTTTGTTAATTTTTGAAGAATAAGTGGCCGACAAAATGATAAAAGTTGATTTTGAAAATAAAATCATAATTAATTGTAATGTTTTATGTTTGTATTGTCTTGTGTTTGAATTTTTCATCATCAATATGGTTAGACAATCAAATTTTAATTTCTTTATTTCAAAATTCAAGAGAAGTATGTACATAATCATTGTTGGTAACACAATAACCAATCACAACACTTGACTGGATGTTAACCATCAAACATCAGCAAGCTAAAAAAAGTGGTGGTCAACTACCAAAGTACTACTAAGTTTACTTCAACTCACGTTTGTACAACGTGAATTTAGGAAAATTGGGTGGTCAACTGATACAAAGTAGTTAACTATGGTTTGTACAAGCGGCCCTAAGTCTGAACTCGTTTCATGGTAGAAAAACTCCCTTGCGCGGAAGCTTACGTAGCAGGAACCACTAAAAAAGTTTTCAAATACAAGCTGAAATTTTGGAGATTCGATTTTGTTTCAGCTGTCAACGTATTGAAAATTTCGATTACATCTTCAGAAGAAAATTGTTGCTTTTTTGGAAATTTAGTCTCCATCAAATGGCGAAAAAGTTCAGTTTCTTTTTTTAAATCTTCAAAATTTATTTTTCGGGAGGAAAAAAGAGCTTCAAGAGAATCGTTCCAGGAAGTGCCTTTGCCATTTTT
>FIZR01016105.1:0-20116 GCA_900060175.1 Ferrisia virgata
TTAATTTATTCAGAACGTTTTGTGATGCAGATGAGTAGATCGCGGCTCCATAGTTACATTTTGATCTGATGAGCGTTTTGTATATATGCATTAGAGTAGATCGATCAGCTCCAAATGAGGAGTAAGACAGCATTTTCATTAGATTTAGTTTTTTAAGGCAAGATTTGCGTAGATAATCGATGTGTAGAGTCCAGCGGAGTTTATCATCAAAGATAAGACCTAAAAACTTTATGTTGTTGGTTGAAAATTTTGCTTATTCGTAATTTGGTAGCGTGATCTGGTATTTGGGCGAGAGTAGAAGAAATGATGAGTTTTCTGTACACATTTAGTTTGATTTTCTAATGTGAGAGAAAACCAGGCTATTACAGTCTGTCGACCTAAGGCTGGTGAGGGGGGATTGTAGTAGAAGATCCTTAAAATCGCGTTTGGGCAAATCAGATATTCATTCTAATTTTAATTTTTTTCCACTCGGTTTGATACCGACTAAAATCTGGTAAATTCGAGCAGTAGACTTGTACATTAGAGGCGGATTTGATATGTATGAGTGAGAATGGCCTTGGGTCAAAATTCAGCTGTGTTTAAATTTGGGAGAGGGGAAGCTAAGAGGCATAAATTCCAAAAATTGTTCTACTTTGTGGGCATCGGTAGAGAATCAAAAATTATATATCATTTCCAAAAGTTGGTGGTCTACGTGAATTACGAGGGAAAATATATGGATTTTTTCTTTTTTTTACTATGAAGAGGCAATTTTGCACATATTTTTCTTCGAATTAAGCTAAAAGCTTGCAATTTAGTGTGTAAATGTAACGGAGACTCTACAGAGGCACTACGTGTTCCTTTTGTTTTTTTTTTTATTTTTTACCTCTATTGCACTCTCTCCTCCCCCTCGAAGACCTAAAAAGTAGTGTTTTTTTTCTTAGCCAGTGAGTAACTCCGGGAGTCAAGTGTCAAAACGACTCCTTTTTCACTCTGAGTCCTAAATTACTCTGGAGCCAAGAGTGAGTGTGACAGATTGACCCCGGAGTCAAAGTGGAGTCGGAGTCAAGATCTGAAGTTGAGTGTGGAGTCAATGTGGGGTCGGAGTCATTGAATTCGCAATGGGAGTCAATTTTGATTCCAAGTAGTAAAGTTTTTTTGTCTTTTGGTCGCTATCAAAATGACGATTTCGAGTTCGGATTTATGAAAGTCAATTAGTCGAAATCCTAATACAGTTCAATGCATGTTTTTTTTTTTTGGGCCTTGGTTTCCACTATTGACGAATATATACCTATGTGACCAAAATAATACTCAAACTATTGTCATGGAAAACTCAAAAATGAATAATCTCAAAAAAGTTGATATTGAAAAAGTGTGGTCCAAATAAAAGAAACTAATGATAGAAGCGACTTACAACTCCAGAGTCGGACTCAAAACTGACTCTGGAGTCACCCTAGAGTCGTTGTTGATATTTGAGGTCTGATTCTGGAGCCGAGCAGGGGTCGGCGTCAATTGGACAGCTTGACTCCGAAGTCAAGTAGGATTTGGAATCAGTGGTGGCTTTCTAACTCCGGAGTCGAGAGTCAATTTTCCAAGTTGACTCTGAGAGTCGGGTGGAAGTCATATGTTTCGCTGACTCTCATGCCTTGGTTTTTTTGGCGGTTTTGCTAGTTATTGAATTTTTGCCACGTATGTCTCTTCACTTAATTGGTGTTTGAAGTTTGGGGCTCTGGGTATGCCTTTTTGGGAGTACAACTTTTCAGTCCTACTACACATCTTCACAGTTCGAAATGAAATAGTAGTTTTTCTCCAGTTATTGAATTCGTGACACGCATATCTCCCTTTCAAATTCACATAGGAGATTCAAATGAGGAAATTTTTTTCGATGATCTGTTGGTTTATAGTCTTAACTTGGCATTAATTGGACTTCAAGCTTTTTTGATAAACAGGTTAATGTGTCCTGAGCACATTACTTGAATGTTTTAATTTTTCAACCAACTCGTAGGTCTCACAAATGACATAAGGTAAATTTCGTTCGTTTATTTTTTTCATCTTTGAATGTTCTAGTCTGCTCTGGTGGCAATATTATTCATTTTGTAACTATAGCCTTTTAAAATGAATTTTATCTGATCCTTTTAATAGGTTTGTGTTTTTTTTTACGTTTTGATAAATGAGCCTAGTGATAAATTCGCGTACTATCCTTTTTGCAAAATTATCATTGAAATAAATAAGTATACGTACAAATGTCTACGCGCGATCATGAATTGCTAAACTCTGTACTCGTATTTTATTCGACGAGACTGGTGGAACACACTGTGCGAGCAGAATAGGTATTTTATAAAAAAAGATAACTAGGCAAGGTATCACGATGTTTGGATCGAGACGATAGAGAACCAGCGAGCGCAAGGCGAACGTGTAGGCCCTGTCGACGTTACGAGTGGCGAAGGGTGTAATTTATGACGGAGCTTTTTAACAGACTCGCTGACGTTGCGTTGTTGCAACAACAACAAAAATACCAACGAAAGCCCATTAACGCCTAAGATGTGGCGTGGCGGGCGAATTACAAATACAGTACAACTGACTGCGCAAAGGAAAGAAAAGGACCCCGAAAATGTAGCTTTGAATTATGTTATTGCGAAAGCTGTACGAGTTTAAATTAACATTTTAACGCCTTTCTTGGTTTGGTCGGCGGCCGTCTCGTCGCCTCTTACGTCTTCGTCCTCGTAAAGATCCTGTCGTATGCGTAGGTATACGCGCAATACTCGCAGACCCTATACAAGCTCGCTGTGGTATGCGATAGCTGAGAATCTCAACGCATATTGTCTTACGTTCTTATAATAGATCTGGCTGTATGTGTATAGTGAACAAACCGCAATAGGCGAGGAAACACAACCGCGTTATGTTTTCTCGTTCGTTGTACGAAAGACTGCGTCTTACAGGCAGATAACAAGCGAAATACGCGTCAACATGGTCCTAGGATAATTTATTAGTCGTCAAGATTGAATTACAAATGCTTGGTTGTCGCCACTATGTCTTTCTTATTGAAATATGTATTGGGGGTATTTGTGTACTGCGAAGCAATAGACTTATGCGTTCTTATGTGCTTCAAAGTTATCTCATTCAAACCTGTACTCGTACTTACTGCAAAGATTTCATAAAATGTTTCAACAGAATCTCACAAGATCGATGTGAAGTTTTTCAGCACGAAATTCTTGTAGAAATTTTGCAAATTTTTGGTTGAGCAGAGCACACCGTCTTGCTAGTGTCGCCAATTTGGTGTCATGTGAACCGTCGTTTTCGAGTCAGTACACATTAAGTCCCTCTTCAAAATATTTCAACCTGTCAGAATAATGATTGCTCCACCCACTTCAACAGTCACCACTATTGCTGTGTCAATTTTGAATCAGAAAAATACCATCAGTATTTATGGCATAAAAGTGGAATACTTTTGGCAAATTTTTGAGTTTTAGGTGAACATATCTCTGACGCTTGCAAGATTATATTCTATTGGCACAAATATGACATGAAGCTGATGTTTCAGCTGACATGTTTACAACTCATGAATGGCACATTTCTGACACACATTGTGTAACGCCACCATCTCACAAATGTGTCATATGATTGGAATTTTTGTTGGTACTTTAATGATGTATAAATGATGGACTTTCATTTCATGGAGTATTGGTATAATGATAGCACACTATTACATAATTACCCGTTTCAGACTTAATTATGGTTCGAAATGTTGTAGCATGATGTTGACTTGATTACGACACTAATGTGACTTAGTAGTGGCATACTTCTACCAACATTTTTGACACCATTTGGACACAGCTGTGACATATTTCTGACAACATTATGACACAATTCTGACACATTTATGGTATGCATTTGACACTACTTTGGCACATTTTTGACGCAATTATGGCATATTTTTGATATAACTCTTGAATATTTTAGGCTGGTTGTATCATGGTTCCGACACATTAAAGTAAAAATATGCCACAACTAGATCAAAAATGAGCCAACGTAATGTCAGAAATATGTCACAGTTGTGTAAAAATGGTGTCATAATGTTGTCAGAAGTGTTGCACTATTAAGTCACGTAAGTGTTGCATTATGACAATAGTGTATTACCAAAACAGAGTTGAAAATGTGCCGAAGCAGCGTCAAATACATATCAAAACAGTATTAAATCAATTTTACACTGTTGCCAGAAACATGTCACTACTAAGTCACATGAGTGATGAGTGTCAGAATCAAATCAAAAACTTGTCAGATGTCACTATTATGACAATAATGTGCTGTCAAAACGAAGTCAAAAACATACCTCAACTGTGTCAAAAATATGCCAAAGCAGCTTCAAAAACATTTCACAACAGTATCACAATTTTACACTATTGTCAGAACCATGTCACTATTAAGTCGCATAAGTGTCATAATGAAGTCAAAAACATTTAATTATTGTTCGTCAAATAAATTTTGCATAATTGTCAAAACCAAAAAATGAAGTAATTAATGCCCTTTAAGCCTCCTTACACTAACTGTTACAGTAGCTGAATTGGTAAAAATGTTGATTTCTACCCCAAAGGTCCCAGATTCGAATCCCTCCAACGTTGAAAAAAATTTTTCAATTTTGAGAGTTGATAGCAATATAAATTAATTAATACCTTAATATGCAGCAATTTAGTGCAAAGGAAAATGAAATATGTCAGAAGTGAGTAATTTTTTCAACAAAGGGTGTTATTTTGCATCAGAAGTATGTCATTATCGCGTCTGAAACATGTTACCAAGGCGTCAAACACATGTCATCAATATGTATGTCACATTAACGTCATAATCATGTCACAACGAAGTCATCCTGATGCTACAATTGCACCAATACAATGTATTTGTCATGAATTTGGCAAATGTTTAGTGATCTCTGATTGGTTGAAGCGATGCCAGAAGTTTGCCATTTTTACTGTCAAAAGTCTCACATCAGAACTGCGTCATATGACACTACATCTCCTGACATCATGTGTACGATGGGACGTTTTAAAAATAATTAATTGGAGTTGAACAGAGCTTTGAAATTTCAACTGTTTGATTCTCTTATCAAAGATTAGTATATTTTGCGTACGTGTTTGGATTACGAAGTAGAATATATTTTTCACATTTGCTCGTAGCTATAAACTTAATTTAAGTAAATAGCTAAATAGGGTTTAATCTGTGTGAAGTACACACATAAGAATAGCGTAGAGTGAAATGAAGACGAATATCTTATCCTCAAACTGGATTGCTCTTTGATCTATAAATCTATGAACATGAACCTAGGTACGTGATAGAAAACGATAAATTCATACCTCGTCGTCGATTATAAGGATAATATTGCTGCACAATAAGGATAGATGATACCTATCCTGCGTTTGACAGGTGTTATCAAATTTTCTTTAGCTGGCAAACCTGCTCGACTTGAAAGAGAAATACTCGTGCTTATTCGCCGACGAAGATGGTTAATGGAGTTCTTCATTTTGTCAGTATTGATTATTTTGAAGACTGTATGCTTACGTTAGATCCCTTCCATCGTCACGTACCCCTATACGAATCGTACTCACGTAACAATGAGTTGGAAATTTCGACGAATTACTTTTAATATATGTTTATCGTTTGGTAACATCATCGCACATTTGCATTGCGGCCAGCCCGACCACCTCATCATTATAATTGCCCACTACCTGATATACGTTCATAGGTATGTGCCTGGTCTACCTATTCTAGACAGTGGACGTATAATTTATGCGCATAATGTTGACGTTAATATGCCGCCGGCCTTCGTTCTGTTGTTGGAAAACGCATTACGTAAGCAAGCAGACGTGCTAGCGAGTAATTTTTCACGAAATAACCGACTCGACCGCGGATACTGTGATTTAAAATGAACCCGACTATGTTCGGTATAGAAATGGCCCGCTCAAAGGTTGCAGTGCAGTTCATTCGCCAGGTTATTTGGTATCGTCGCGATGGCAAAATTAAGTTGCTGTTGGGGTATAATAATCATTAACAGTATATTGCTCTGGTTTGGGGGAAGGGGGGCTATTCAAGTGGGGTGAAGGCTACTATGTTTGTTGATTGTACTCATTCCATGAACAAATTTTTCTCACTCTGCTTATGATTAATATGGGTTTTACTAATATCAAATGAGCATGAAAGGTTTGCAGATCAAAGTGAAGACTGGTGGAAGCAGAAAAAATGCAGTGTGTCCTGTTTCATTTGGAACCTTGTCAATCAGTAACTACCCAACATATACAGAGTCTATGTATGTATGTTTGCCTGACCTCTAGATTGAAGGGACTGAGATTTTCTCGTGAAAAATTTCGAAAAAAATCTCACACGAGTATATTTTGCTCCTTCAATTCATATGTCAGGCAAACATTTGTACATGAATGCGGTATGTGTTGCACAGTTACTATTAAAAGAGGACCCATATTGAGACGAGACACCCTGTACAAGTTCTTTCGATTAATCGTTAGAAAAAAGTGAGTTGTACTTAAGGGTGTCTTTTGCGGCATGAAAGTCGTGAATTTTGTCTGAAATTTCCCAGAAATACTTAAACGAACCCTCATTGTCATAATTTTCTAAAAATTTTCTCTCTCGAGCAGTCACTTCGCTTAGAATGTATTGCTTTCATCGATTACCAGTGCAAAAAGGTCTGTAATATTAAGTGGATCTAGGATCTCGTGATATTTGTCAAGTGACGTACAAGAGGCTCCAGAGCAGCCGATAAGGATTTCTCATCAGTTCGTCTATGATGAATGCAAAACAGGAAAATTTAAAGATTAAAAAGAGTTTTTTTCTGCTCAACATTTTTACCTATATGAGAGACTTGAGAGTCTTGAAATATCGTTTTGAGTCATTTTTCTAATTCTTTTTTGGTTTTTTCATGTGCCTAGAAAGTTGAATCAATATTACGAGTGGGTTTTTTGTCATATCTTTTTACAATTAAAGCTTGAATTTGCTTTTTTTTTACCAAATTTTTTCTTTCATTTTCATTTTTAAATTGTGAAAACAATTGTGAACAATTATTTTCATCAGTTTGCTCGTATTTTGAATTTTTTTTTTTCATTTTTGAGGCTTTAGTTCATATTTTAAATGATAGTTTTTTTAATATGTTTTGTAGTGCGGCAATTTATATTTATTTAAATGTGATACACCCTGAGGTAGATACACTAACGATTTGTAGACTTTCCTCGGTGCATTTTCAACAACCAATTTTTCAAGGTTATGTCTTAGTTGGTAACAATATCGAGAATGCATCGACGAAAATCTAGTGCAGAAACATATTTAGAAATCAGCCTGCTGCTGGGTCAGTTAGGAGGAGACAAATCGGGGGGCGCCCCCATCTCCTCACCAAATTGAGCTAAGAAGTTGAAATGTTTAGCTCCATTGCACCCCCTCACAGCCTCCAAAAAATAGTTTTTTTGATCGGGTTTTCTGATTTTTAGAGTTTGTTCCTTGTATGACTCCTGTCCAATTTGAGCTAGGAAGTTGAAATTAGAAATGTACATTAAGTAGGTACCTTAGATGTACCGTTTGGAGGTATTGGCTTTTTAGACCCAGTTCACCCCTTCACAGCCCCAAAAATTAGTTTTTTAGTAGATTTAAAAATTGACGTATATCATGAAAAAAAACTTCAAAAATTATCGAAAATTTTATAAAAATTTCAGAAAAAAATCAGTAAAACATGAAAAAAATGGTGAAAAATGGGTGAAAATTGACCAGATAAATGAAAAAAAAATCCTCTCTCTAAATTGTGCTGGGAAGTTGAAATTTGGTATATAGATTTAGTAGAAGTCCTACATGTAACTTTTTAGGGTTTCTACTTTTCAACCTTATTACATTTCCTCATGGCCCCGAAAATGTAGTTAACACGTCAGTATTTCTGTCAGTAAGTCATGAAATTTAATTCAAAGCAACCAGTGGGCACACTGTACGTACCATCAGGTTTTTAAACATCAGCTTTCCACACACATTAATAATTGTGAAGAGAAGTTATTTTTATCTTTTTAACCTTGAAAGATTCAGTATGTTTATCATCTGATATTCAGTTTTCTATTTTACCAGGCAGATGGAAATTTGCTTTACATTACAGATTTTATGGCTACTTCAAAATTTATAAATGAGCTTCACTAAGACGTACAAGTTTGGTTTACGAAGAATTAATTTATACGAGCACCAACTACTCGAAAATCTTCTACCACTATAGCTTTGAGTAAATTTTCAAATGTATAATAGAAAACGCTCATCTAAGCCTTTTTCGATGCTAGTAAACTTTGTGTTCGAAACTGCTCCTACTACGTATACCTACTTATGGTAAAAGTAACGATGGTAGGCATTAAAGATAGGTGTAGGACTGTAGCTAGTGTGTTGAAAATATAATCGCTGGTTATATCCGCCTGAGTGTGGTAAGCTTACCATCAACGGTTACGGCGGCATCGACTACCATTTTATCTTTTCCGGCACTCTTTTGAGTTATGGTATTTAACGCGGATGAGCTTGTAAAACGAAAATGCTACATAATACACCGATGGCCAGGCTAAAGTTTGGTTTTACGATTTGACCGCCGCGCCACCATCTATCGAACTTTTTGCTTTATGCTGCTGAAAAAGTGAACGCCAGCACCAAGTGCAATATACTTGTGTGATCAATAATTCACGTTGGTCGAAAAGTTTGCCGGCGCCGTTGTCTCAATATACTATTTTCTTCACCACTACTACAGCTATTTGTACTGTAATTCTACAAACACTACTACTTCGCCTTCGCGCTATTGCTATTGCCGCTATATTCTGCCAAAATGTCGTATCGTATACTGCAGTACACTTCATATACATATACGAGTTAATGCAGTACCAGCCAGCGTTGTAATATGTATCGTACCTACGCTATATTAACGATATGTATTACAAGTACATCCTTTCTATATGCATAGTATACAAAAGATGAAGATGGAGGAAAAAATTCACCAACCGACGATAATTATTACGTACTTATTCGAAGATGCATATGTACCATGTAGCTACATATGTATATAGGTATATGTAGTATATAATACCTTGTACGAGCAAGAGCATGTGCATAATGGTACACGTACTCGTGTTACACATACGAACATTGTAAGAGCTAGCAAACGAGATATGTAGCTAGCTAGATCTCGATAAGCAGAAAGTGTAGAAGTCGTACGACTGCGACATTTCGTCCCTGGTGGCATCTTGCTCGATGGACGCGGACGTGTGTCGCAGCAGTGCGCTGGTTGCTTCTTTTTCTTTCAAAAGTCTACGGCAATAAACTGTGAAACTTTTACGCTAAAACTTCTTATCAAATAAATGTTGCATGTATGTACCTACGAAGATGGAAATCTTACTGTATCGAATTCGTTATTACTGGATTCTTTTTGTTTCCTTTTTGCACTATCTTATTTTACTCTTTTTCGTTTTCTTCTTGTTCGAAGAAGTAAATTTTAGTATCTAATTGCAAGATGTCGTTTAATTTTCGAAACAAAATGTTTCCAAGTATTTGTTTAAAGTAAGATATAAAATCGAACTTCTTACAAATGAAATATCGATGCTATCACAAAGCAATCTATTACTTTTTAGCCGCTTCAACCGCCAAAAGTGCTTGCTGAAGATCTTTAACGAGATGATTGGGTGACTCTAAGCCAACCGATACACGAATCAGGTTATCATGTATGCCTAATTTTTCTCGCTCAGCAATTGGAACAGACTTGTGCGAAATTAATGATCTGCAATTACAGGTATTGAACAATTACTGACCATAGTCCATCACGCGCGCGTTATGAGTTTACAAATACTAGTAGTTGCAAAATACAGGTTTTGGGTACAACTGTGAGGTTGCATGTGTGTAAATTGAAGGAGCACCCAGCTATATGTATATATGATTGACTTTTGTGACTTTGGAATAGACTAATGCTCGTGATTACATCCCTTATTTTTTGAAGAAGAAAATGTACGATTAATTGCCTACCTTAACATTGGAAAATGTTGGTATTTGCATAAATGGCGGGTTGGAAATTGAAAATTGTAAACTAGTTTTCAAAATCTAAACTGAAAAAGTGAATAATTTTGCTCAAAACCAAAACCAAAATCGTTGTAAATCGAGTTTAACCGTCCTTGATGAAACCAGAACAGATATTATGTTGATTTCGGGTTTTTCAGCCTGATTTTCTATGTCGAATTGGCAATGAAAACCAGACTACTACGGTGTATCGACCTACGATGGATGAGGGGGTAGGGGGATATCAACTTAGTTCGTGTTGGAATCCTAGAACAACATTTCTCCTATTTTTTCCCCCTGAAATTGAAAAGTTATTTGCTTAGCTCGATACTAACCAAAATTGATCAAATTTGAAGAATAGGCTTCGATTGGCGTGTTATTTGATATTCTAGAGTCGGAAGGACCTCGTCGAGTCAAAATTCAGTTGTGCCCAAATTTTGGAAGAGTTGTGCTCAGAGGCTTAAATCGCCAAAATTTTTCTTTTTTTGAGCCAATCGATAGAGAATTCAAAAGCTGTGCAACTTATCCAAAAATTAGTTTCCTAGATCAGTTAGAAGAAGGAGGGGGTTAATAAGGGTTTTCCTCATTTATGATCCTGAAAAAGTGTCGTTCCTCTCTGATCTCCCCTCCAAATTGAGCTAGAAATTTAAATTTGGTATGTGGACTTGGTAAAGACCATAGATGTGTCTTTTTGGGGTTTTAATGTTTCAGATCCATTACGTCCCCTTACTCCCCAAAAATGTGTTTTTTTGGCCCAGTTTTCTTATGTTTTGAATTTGTTTGTCGCATAACTTCCCTCCAAATTGGGCTAGGAAGTTTAAATTTGGTGTTTACATTTAAAAAGCGAATCGTAAATGTACCTTTTGTGAGCCTTGTTTTTTCAGCTACATTACACCTTTTCACAGCACCGAACATGTGATTTTTTGGTTGGTTTTTCTTATTTTTTGAGTGTGTTCCTCGCGTAACTCCTCTCCAAATTGATTTAGAAAATTGAAATTTGGTGTGTAGATGTAATAGCAACCTTAGTCGTGCCATGGTGGGAGGGGGGAGGGGTCTTGATTTTTCAGCCTCCTCAGACACCAATCGTACGTATACATGCATTAGGCTTTTCCAAAATGGAGATAGGCAAACAAACATTCAATACAGAACCGGCATTTTTCATCTACTCATTGTACTCGTATGAAATAGAGAGAAGCGAAAAATATAAATTATCCAATGCTTACGGTATTGAGATCATACTTTCGAACCCTCCTAAACTAGCTGAGTGGACAAAATATTTCAGTTTCCGCATAAATAATTTCGCATCATCAATGTCGCCTTTAATGTAGAATGCCAACATGCCACTGCATCCGGACCATTGTCGCTTAGCGAGCTTGTGGTCTGGATGCGATTCTAAACCTGTAAGTGGGTAAAATTCGATTAAATATTCATAAAATATTTCTATAGTTTGGGTACGATAACTGGCGGCAATAAATGGCAAGGAGTATTGTACCTGGATGTAAGACTTTGAGTACTAAAGGATGATTTTCGAGGTATCGAGCAACTATGAGGCCATTTTGCATGTGTTGTTTCATCCGAAGAGGTAACGTTTTCAAGCCTCTGTTAACAAGGTAACAATCAAAAGGAGAAGGAACTGCGCCAGCGGCTAAAAAATAAAAATACGCGGTTACAGAGGTGAAAAAATTACGTCTACAGTGTTCGTAAAGGTCTATTAATATTTACCTTTTTGTATTAATTTCAAATTCGCGTAAATAGTTTCATTGTTGGTGATAGCGGCGCCCATAACAACATCGGTATGACCATTAATATATTTGCTTAAGGAATGCATCGATATATCGGCACCTAAAGTTAGAGGTTTCTTTTCATGGCAGAACAAAATATGTCGAATAAGTCAAATAAGAGCATTTAACGAACTGATCATTAGAATGTTTGTATATACTTGAAAGTAAGGAGTTGAATAAGTATTGTCAACGACGATAATAATGTTGGAATTTTTGCTTTTAACGTATTGGCTAATTTTACCGATATCGATAACGTTCATCATCGGATTGGTGGGATTTTCTAGCCAGATCAACTTTTAAAATAATATAAGTGATGATTATTAGTTGGAAGATCTTCTCTAGTATGCTTGTTCGTGGAGATTACTTAGCTCAGAACATTACACATACCTTGGTATTGGATTTAATTTCTTTATCCAGATTCGTAATATCGTTGAAATCGAAAAACGATACTCGGATGCCCGATTTGCGTGCTATTTCGTTGAAATATTGATAGGTTCCTCCGTAAATATGATACGAACAAATGACATGATCGCTGAGACTTAACAGTTGTGTAATGGCGTTTGTAACGCCAAGTCCAGAAGCGAAAGTTAAACCGTATTTGCCACCTTCCAAGGATGCTAAACAAGTCTCCAAGACTTTTCTGGTTGGATTATCAATTCTGCTGTACACGTATTGCTGTCGAAGAAAGTAAACTAGTTTATAATATAGGTGGACGTATTTAATTCACATTTTTTTAATGCGTTCAACTAGATATGTGAATCGTATTAGGCTTTACCTCAGCATCTTCGTCGGATTCACATCGTTGTTGGTACGAACTGGAGACACTAATTGGTGAGACGATTGGCTTTGGAGAGCATTTATCGGGCGAATATCCAGCGTGAATAGCTATCGTAGGTAAATCAGTATCTTCGGGCAAATAACCCTCGGTCAACGCGTTAGTCTGTTAAAACTTTTAATTAAAGATCGAAAAATTTAGGTAGTTCGGTACCTACCACAGGTTTACTTACGGCGATGATATCTTGTATTACGTTAGCAGCAGCCATATTTTTGTAGCTTCTATCTCGAATATGAAACTACTACGCACCCAGACCTAAACGATTACTCTTTCAAATTCATTGAACCAATCGAATGTGCATGCACACCAGTTGTATGTAACTTGTGTTCGTACAACGGAATAAATACTTAGACTATGTCGATTATATAAAGGCAAATATTTGATTAATTTTATTGGCGAGATTATTTTCAGTATTATGCGTATTCCGAGGATTATGATAAATGTTTAAATTAAAGCGATCGTTGTTATCGCACTTTTGAGTGGAGAATGATATACGTCATTGCTTCGTATTTTTCAAATTTTTCTTCGTCTAAAATATTTCAGCTTGTTCGTATCGGATTTATTTTGACCAAGCTGGAAAGATGTGATTTTCTTTTCGTATTTTGAAGATTAGCTTCGTACTGTTGTGCTATGTCATGTCATGTTCAAGTGTCGAAGAGTTAAGTAGCTAATTAAGCTGTGGAAAGAAAATTTCACAAGAGGCTGAATATTTTCTGTATGTTTGTTTTCTAAAGTACTTGGCACGCTGGCGCGATCTGAGCATGCGGACATTAGACTGTGTATGAATTTCACGCCGTCTGGGTGTGATTATTTTTAGCCTAATTTCTCTAATTAAATTCAGGCTATTATACTTCATTGATGTAAGCAGTGTTCAATAAGATCACATACATCATTCGCTTCATAGTCGCAGAAGTTCATTTTTACCATTTTTGGCAATGACTTATACGGTTTCTTTTTTTTTTTTATGCAAAAAGAAAATTTTTTTAATCAGTTCAGTACTGACCAAAATTCCCTCTGTGCAAATGGTGTCAGAATAAGTAGTGTCACATGACACAGTTCTGGCGTGCGATTTCTGACAGCAAAAATAGCACAATTTTGAAATCTTCACAGATTATACATCTTACTGAATACTATGAATGAAAATATTTTTTGAAAATTTTCGGTTCGCATTTTCCCAATTTTTTTTATATTGAAATTTTCTAAAAAAAAATATCAATTTAGGAGGAGACTCTTACGTGAAAACTATTTTATTAGCGTGATTTTCTGTCATGCTATCAATGAAAACCAGACTATTAGTCTATCGACCAATGGCGGATAAGGGGGGAGTACCGACAAAATCCGTTTTGAGGTCCTAGAAGACCATTTTAAACAATTTTTAGCCATGTCAGATATTTATTTTTATTTTTTTTTCGCCGAACGTTAAAATCATTTACTCCGCTCGATGCTGACCAAAATCGCTCCAATTCGGTCAATCGGTTCAGTTCGACGGCGGATTAGATATATATGATTGAAGATAAATTTGGGTCAAAATTCAGCTTTTGCCCCATTTTGGGGGAGGAGGTGCTGAGGGGTCAAAAACATACAAATTGCCCCTTTTTAAGTTAATTGATAGGGAATCAAATGTTGTATAGCATATCCAAAAATCAACTTCCTAAGTCAATTAGGAGGGAAGATATGAAGGTTTTCCCCCTTTTTGACCCTGAAAAAGGACTGTTCCTCCCCTATCTTTCCACCAAATTGAGCTATGCAGTTGACATTTGGTATGTACATTCAATTGAGCCCCTTTTGCGGGTTATAACTTTTTAGCTTCATTACACCCCCTCACATCCCCGAAAAAAGTGGTTTTTTGATCGCTTTTTCTCATTTTTGAAATTGTTTGGGTTAGGTCCTCACATAACTCCCCTCCAAATCGAATTAGGAACTTGAAAGTAGGTATGTATATTTAGTAGGGACCCTAAGTATGACTTTTTGGGAGTTTTCGACTTTTTAGCTCCTTTGAACCCTTCTTACCAGCAATGCTTCTTTCAATTCTCATGGTTGTACTATGTGACGAAAATCGGGCTAAAAATACACGAATAAATTGAAAGTACTTATTAAAAGAATTCCATTTCCAAAATTTCAAGTCATTAAGTGCATTTCTTGAATTTTGGCGAATTTTTCACAGACTTCGAAATGTTTGCTAAAAGCGTAGATGAATTCATCTAGGCAAAAACTATAAATAAACACTTTTTTATTGATTTAAGAGAGCAATTTATTTCTTATCAATAGTCATAATATTGAGTATAACGTGACTTAGATTCAGTTTGATTAAACTAAAATAATTGTAGAAGTGATACGGATCTTCTTAAAAGCCAATAAATAACAATAACAATATACGCGAGAGACCATGTTCAAAATTTCGGTTTTTTATCCCCTTGCCAAAACTCGAATGCTTCCCGAGCACCCCCCCCCCCTTCATCATGCTTAGTTCTTAAAGCTCAATTTCGATCAAAGGGCTATAAAGTCATGAAAATTAAAATAAATTCGCTTTATTACGTTTCCTTATTTCAATAATTTCTTCAATATTGTGTATTTAATTCATAATTTGTGCGAAATTTATTTTTAAAGGGGCGTAATTTCGTTTTAATTTTTTAAATTAGGCGTTGCCTCCCCCCCCCCATGAGTTTAGGTATTTGAAAAAAAATCCAAAGGTACCATTACCGACCCATATTTTAAAAATCAACGCATTTAAATGTACAAAAGTATTATCGCTTGAAAAATTTGAAAAAACGGATTTGTTTCCTCTCTGTGAGGAATACCTTGATTGTATACGGTATTAGTTTTGAAAATATCTTCATTAGATTATTACGGTATCGAATACCCTATGGATGAAATATTAATGCAATTACAATGTAATTTATTTCTTTTTGGTCGCTTGAACTGCCAAAAATGCTTGATGAAGATCTTTTATAAGGTCCTCTACCGACTCCAATCCAACCGACACTCGAATCAAGTTTTCATATATGCCTAATTTTTCTCGCACACTAACTGGAAGAGGTTTGTGTGACATTAACGATCTGTAAATATTAAACAGCCAGCATTTGTATGTGTTCACTTCACTCACTACTTATGAAATGTAAAAAAATGAAGAGAGTCGATATTTGCCAATACTTACGGAATTGAGATCATACTTTCAAATCCTCCTAAAGTCGTAGCGCAAATAAAATATTTCAGTTTGCGTATAAATAATTTGGCATCTTCGACATCGCCTTCAATGTAAAACGACAACATTCCGTTGCATCCGGACCATTGTTGTTTAGCGAGTTCGTGACCAGGATGAGATTTTAATCCTAAAAATACATACAAGATTCAATTACTTGAGTATAAATATTCGTTGGATGTTTTTTACGATAAATTGATATAAAAAATGACAATAGGTGTTGTACCTGGGTGAAGGACTTTGAGTACCATGGGATGACTTTCAAGGTATTTAGCAACTATGAGACCGTTTTGCATGTGTTGTTTCATCCTAATGGGCAAAGTTTTCAGACCTCTGTTGACCAGATAACAATCGAAAGGCGAAGGAACCGCACCAGCAGCTGAAAATGAAAATTGGTAGATATAATTGTTGACCCATTTCATGCCAAAACTATAAAAATCTGACTTTAGGTATTTCGATTACAGAAAGGAAGGGTATTACTTCTTCTGTTTGCACGGATTTTTAGCGAATTGAAAGAAGATTGAAAATTGATAGGCAAAATTTTGAAAGCTCAAAACTAAATTTTGATATGAAAAGTTGGTTTTTCGTGGTGGGATCTCAACCCCCTCCCCCTCCACGAGCCGACGGGTCTCAATTTTTGTTAAGTTTCCAAAAAATAAAAAAGTATCAACTCCCTCGTGCGTCAAGTTGACCTCTAAGTTATTCAATCTGAGCACTGTTGAACCAGTTTTGAAAAAGAAGCCGCGAGTCACTTAAAAAATATAATGTTTCGAAACAAGATTTGGAAAGACTAATTGAATAAAAGGGTAAAGGTGGATAAGATAGGTAAATCCGCTCCAACCTAAAAAAAAAAACTAACTATAGATTCGTTTTCAGCTGCTTAAACTATCCCCCTTAAACACTATTCGCACCATAAAAGTACTCAAATTTCAAAAATTCACTTTATTATCTGCAATTTTTTCCCATTTATTATCCATAAAAAAATACAGAAAATTGATCAAAATTCACGGGATAGTAAAAAGAGTAAAAATTGACCAAAAATCATAGAAAAAAATAATCAAAATTGTATAAAAATTTGAGACAAACGTGAATAAAAAGTGATGAAAAATTTACCTAAAATTTGAGATAAATCGTTCGAAGCTATGAAAAATTAATCAAAAATCACGTAAAAACGTTGAAAAACAAGTAAAAACCTGATAAAAAAATATGAAAAAAAAAAACGTTAAAAATCAACCAAATTTGGATAAAAATTTGACAAAAAAGGCTGAAAAATGCAGAAAGTTGATTGAAAATATCAAAAAAAATATTAAATATTATGCGAAAATTGAACCTAAAATATGAAGAGAATTGTTGAAACTCATTGAAAATTGAGTAGAAAATGCTGAAAATCGATCCAAAAATGTAAAAAAATTTTGAAAAATATATGAAAGTTGCCTATTGAAAATTAGGTGAACATTGCATAACAATACAAAAAAAATTGGTTAAAAAGCGCCAAAATTTGGGTAAAAATTTGACAAAAACGGTTGAAAAATGCGGATAAATGATCAAAATCATGCAAAAATGTTCCTTTTTTTTCATATTTTTGTACAATTTTCATTTTTTTTAATCATTTTTACGTGAATTTTGATCAATTTTTTACATTTTTCACACATTTCTGTCAATTTTTTACACAATTTTCAATATTTTTCAACGTATTTTTTCGTATTTTTGTTCAGTTTTCAGTCGTTTTCCAACATTTTTTATGATTTGTGGCCAATTTTTCGTACTTTTTACCCGTTTTTGTCACAATTTTACGCAACTTTTAATAATTTTCAAAAAAACGTTTCACATTTTAGGTCAATTTTTACGTATTTTTTAAACATTCTTTTGTGATTTTTGATCAACTTTCTGTACTTTTAGCCATTTTTGTAAAATTTGTCAAATTTTTACCCAAATTTTTATGATTTTTTTCATATTTTTGCACAAATTTCACTTGGTTATCATTTTTTCATGATTTTTGATCAATTTTCCGCACTTTTTACCCATTTTTGTCACATTTTTACATAAATTACTATGTTTTTTAGAGTTTTTTTTTCATATTTTAAATAAATTTTCACTTAGTTTTCAACATTTTTTCATGGTTTTTGATCGATAAATAGTAAAGCGTAAAATAAATTTTTTCTGTGGGGCACTCTGGGAGACGGATCCATAAGATAAAAAAGAATTTAAACTCAGTCACGTGAATTTTTTTAATTGTTTTGAATTTCTAGCATATTGAGCAGGGCTTCAGATGAATTTGGTCGAAATTCAATTATACCCCATTTTGGAGGAGGGGGTACTGAGGAGTCAAGAACGAAAAAACTACCCTTTTTAAGCCAATTGATAGAAAATTGAAAATTTGTATAACATATTCAAAAATCAGAGGGTGGATACAGGGGGTTTCCCCTTTTGGTCAGAAGAGTTTCAGGGGAGGAGGGAGTAGGTCAAATCAAAAAGAGTTACCGATCTTCGAACTCAGCGTTTTCAAATTTGTAAAAATCAATATGTCACTTCAATTTTATCAATTTTTTTTTTTAATTTGAAGTGAAATTAAGGGCATATCTGCCCCTTACTAGGGTTGAGATCGCATTTCGAAAATTTACTGATTGAAACAAAAATAAGAAGATCTCTTCATCGTAATTTTTCAGTTTTTTAAATGGAAGTTTTCAACTTTTGTGTTCACGATGAAACGTTGAGCTTCAACTGAAAAGTTCAACTTTAAATTTTCAAAATTTTGCTCATCAATTTTTAATCTCCTTTCAGTTTTCTACAAATGAGCGTAAATATATTCATTGTAAGTCTAATAAATCCCGAAGTATGGACGTTCAAAGTAGGCCCCCATTCGACAAAAAGCACACATAATAAAAAAAAATTGCAAATAACTCCCTCTCTTTCCCATCACGTTGACGGATTAGGACCGAAAAAATGACGTTACCTTAACTACACCGTTAAGAAAAGAATTTGCAAAAAAATTAAGAACAAAATCAAACGACCCAAGGCCAAATTTTGAGTCGTCTTGACACGGAATGATCCTCGTTTTCAAGTTTTCCTAAATGACCTTTATAACATGTAAGTGCTTTGAGTGTGCTTTGAATTATTTTCGCATATTTACCGCATTGTATGAATTTCAAACTCGTGTAAATCGCCTCGTTGCTGGTGACAGCGGCTCCCATGACTACATCCGTATGCCCATTCATGTATTTGGTTAAAGAATACACCGATATATCCGCACCTAAGGCTAAAGGTTTCTATTCGTGTAAAAAAAAAACACACACACACACAAAATAATCAAAAAAATTACATTTAAAGATATAAGACGTATGCTTAGAAGAGTATTAGAATTTATTTACTTGAAAGTAAGGAGTTAAAAAGGTATTATCAACGACGACAATAATGTTGGAATTTTTGCCTTTGACGTATCTACTGATTTTACTTATATCGACAACATTCATTACCGGATTAGTTGGATTTTCTAGCCAGATCAACTTTTAAAAAGAAAAACGATCAGTATCAATTGTAAAGACTTTTCTTAGTTAGGCTCAAGCTTAAGAGTTGTATCATCCTACATACCTTGGTATTGGGTTTAATTTCTTTATCCAGATTCTTAATATTGCTGAAATCCGCAAATGACACTTCGATACCAGATTTAGGCGCTAATTGGGTGAAATATTGATAAGTTCCTCCGTAAACGTGATCGGTGCAAATGGTGTGATCGCCAGAATTCAACAATTGTAGCACAGCGTTAACTGTACCGAGCCCAGAAGCGAATGTTAAACCGTATTTGCCACCGTCCAAAAATGCCAGACAGGTTTCTAGCACGTTTCTTGTTGGATTATCAATTCGACTGTACATGTATTGCTATTCAAGAAATGATACAAATACGAATATATATACATATATTTCATGTCATTTCGCAGCCCGTTACAGATATCTTTGATACTATTCGCAGACCGTTTTGACTTTTTCCAACCCGACCCCGGGCTGGAAAAAGTAAATCGTGTGTATTTTGTTCTGTAGACGTTTCAGACCCCAGGGGGTCGGTACACAAAAATTTTTTTTGGCGGAAAAAGTAGGAGAAATATCACTATAACATACAGATTAGTGTGAGGTACCTCTCAGAAGAATGCGCTGCAATCGAGATACAACATGCACTTTTCTTTTTCCAACCCGTTATATTTTCGCAACTATTCGCATTAGCATTCTCGTACATCATAATGTTTTCTTTTTAATAGATGCAAGCGGTAGTTTTAATTTTGTGGC
>FIZR01016107.1:0-20980 GCA_900060175.1 Ferrisia virgata
CCATTATGACCAAAGATGATCGCAATGGCTTTTTAGGACTTCGAAACAAATTTTGTTGATATACCCCCCCCCCCCACCTATTCGCCATAGATCGATAGACTGTAAGAGCCTGGTTTGCAAAAGTCACTTGAAAAAAGTCAACAAATGCCAATTAACTAATAGAATATCTTACTTTGGTCTTGTCTAAGGATTAGTTCAAGAAAGAATAATTTTTGTGTTTTCAGCCCCTCAGTACCCCCACCTGTAGGCTGGCCCCACTCCGAAATACCAAATCCACCGTCAATTTAAGCCTATTTTCCAAATTTAATCGATTTTGGTCGGTATCGAGCTGAGCAAATGGTTTTCAGTTTCGAGGAAAAAAAAACATCAAAAAATCAAAATAAATATGTGACATGACCAAAAATTAATCCTAATGGTCTTCTAGGATCAACTGGTTTTCATTGATAACACCACATAAAAAATCAGGTTGAAAAAACATTTCAACGATATAAGATTTGAAAAATAAAATCAGCGACAGATAAAACGACAACGTCTTTACAACAAAAAAAAAAAAAAACATTTATAATAATTTACCTTCTAAACAAACTGCATACGACTTAAGCTTCGACTGCCTTCTTCTTTTCTTTCTTTTTCTTCAAAAATGACGGCGTACGCAGACCCTTCTTCTTCTTTTTCTCTTTCTTCGACGAATCTTCAGTAGATATATCTTTACTAGGTGAACCCTGCTTGAAAAGAATGAAAAAAAAATTCAACCAAACTGTTTTATAAATTCATCGCACAAGAACAAATCGATCATTCGAATTAGTTTCGACAGATGAAAAGCTCATTTTTCGTTTACACATATCGCAAAAATGTAAAAAAAAAAAAAAAATAGTACAAACGATACGTACTTCTTTGCTGCTATGAGAAAATGTTGTTTGTAAAGCATCTGAATGATCACCATTATACGTGTTTTCGCCTATGAAAAAAAAAAAAAAACAAAAAACCGTTTGTAAGTCGAAAGAAAATGAATAAAATACATGCCTACCAGAGTCATAATAATAAAAAAAATAAAAAACCATTTACCTGATGAAACACGAAGTTATACCAACACCCTTACAAAAAATATTTGTAATAATCATTAGTAATGTAACGTTACATCATTAAAATGAAAATGATCAGAAACGAATGAAAAAGAGAGTTATTTCAACACCAAAAAAAAAAAAAAAAAAAAAAAAAAAAAAAAAAAATACTTATTTAAAGTTACGAATGACGTAGTAATACGAATTTATCAGCCCAGTTTTCCAATATAAAATAACTCTTTCAGTGATCATTAGTTAATCGATAACTACACCTTGAAGAACATTTTCCATCATACTCGCAATAAAACAGCCTATTAAGTTAGAAATCAAAGCAACCCCTCCCCCTCTCCTACATTCCTAATTTCTCTTCACTACATACACGCAGGTTAATCAAGACACAATAATATGAAATTATATTCAAAAATAATATCAATTACACTCGCATCTTAATTTTCATCGTTGTTTTTCTCAATATTAAAATCAAATTTAGCTCAAAAAGCTTCCTCTCACACCACATTCTGAATAGGTACCTTCGTATTAGTTGATGAAGGTTCGTTCATTCGATGTCAAAAACACCCAAAAAGTAATCCAGGTAAAATTTTTTTGCGAATTTCTTTCAATGATGTAATCAAAAAAAATAATATTACTGTCATTCAGGCATTAACCTTTCATGGCGGTGGGGAGGGAGGCCCTTATAATTTTCGAATGATCGTGATTTTTTGTCAAATAGTTCAACGTTGAAGCTCATATTTCAAGATTGGTTTGACTCAAGATAAATCTGTTAGCACGGATTTGTTGGTAATTCAATGGATATTCCAAATCGATGTTCAGAATTTGGAAACCTCAAAGTTGAACTTTTGAGACGATAGCTCAACTTTTCATGATGAATGCAAAGGTTAAAGTCTACCATTTAAAAATCTGAAAAAATTACCACGAATAAACCCCTTTACGCTCGTTTTAACCAAACAATTTTCAAAATGGGATCTCAAAAGGGGGGGGGGACACAGGGGTTCTCAATTGTGGTCGAAATTTTAAAAAATGGTATAAATGAAGTGAGTTCGATTATCAGCTTAGTTTTTGGATTTTACTCCTCTAAACGCTCCCGCCAGCCCCCTCCAAATACGGTCAAAATTTAAAAAAAAAATGAAAAAATTGATTGACATATTGATTTTTACTAGTTTAAAGTCGCTCAGCATGAATATTCATTTACTTTTTAGATTCCCCCCCCCCTCCATTCCAGTACTCTCTTAGCCACCTGAAAAATCGACCAATACGAGGAAATCATTAAAATAACATGTATCATATCGATTTCTATTAATTCGACATCGCGGAGATCGACTATCAACTTAATTTCTTGATCCAACTTCCCAGTGCTCCAAATTCAGCTTCAAATTATCAAAAATTTAAAAAAATGTGAGTACAGAAGAGTCGAATTGAGAAACAGTAAGTTGGTATTCGATCTCACCGGTGCTGAATTAATAACAATCGATATGCTACAGGCCGTTTTAATAATTTTGTAGTATTTTACCATTTTTCAGGTGACTAGAAGGGCATTCGAGGAACGAACCCGAAAAATAAGTGAATATTTATTCTCAGCGACCTGAAATTAGTAACAATCAAAATGTCAATTGATTTTCTCAATTCTTTCAATTTTGCCCACATTGAGGGAGCTGATAAGGCTTTTATGAAGGGGTCGTATCAGCAAAATATTATTCCGATAATCAAGCTCAGCGTCCTCGAATTAAATTAAAATCCATACATCACTTCACCTTCACCATTTTCTTTTTAATTTTGACCAAAATTGAAAATCTCTGTGCCCCCCCCACCGTGATGAGATCCCATTTCAAAAATTAATTAATTAAAATTAGCATAAAAAGTTCTATTTGTGGTATTTTTTTTAGAATTTTAAATGCCAACTTTTCACCTTCACACACATCATAAGCAGTTCAGCTTTCATCTCGAAAGTTTAAATTTAAACTTTTGAACATTTTGAACATCTATTTGGAATCTCCACTGAATTACCAACAAAGTCGTACAAACAGATTTATCCTAAGTTGAACCAATCTTGAAATACGAGTCTTCAAAGTTGAACTGTTTGACAAAAATTCGTGATTATTTGAAATTACCCCCCTCCCCCATCCCGCAAACAGGCACGAAAAGTTAAGGCCGAAATGACGTTGATTTTTTTCACTACATTACTGAGAGAAGCTCGTGAAAAAATACTTTGAGCGAAATCAAAAGACCAGAGTTACTTTTTGGGTTGCTTTGATACGGAATGAGCCTGAAGTTAGCATTGAAGAATAATAAAACGAGATTAGTCAACAGTTCACAACACAACTCCATTATTACGATTTCTCATGCTACTAATGAACGGAGGAAAAAAAAACCATGATGAGACGTGCGTAACAATTACGATGAAATGTAAAACCAAAGAAGCAACGTGAATAAATCATAATCAAGCTATACAAACAAATATGTGGCACACATTAACACAGCATAATGTATATTTTAGGCAATTACAAAATTTAAAAAAGAAAAAAAAAATAGGAAAAAACATGGGAAAAAAATCACTGGTATAAATCATGGCTCAAACTACACAATAAACGATAAAATATCGATTTAATGCCACAAAAATACGCGCCAAATACCAAGTACAGGAATAACAAAACAATAACCGTAGATAAGAAAAAAAATAAAAAAATAAAAGAGGAAAATTGAGGAAAACAATCAAAAGCTTATATTTAACCTACGTACAAAACACGAGCAATCTTTGGATCGGGTTCCGCGTTAAGTAATAATAATAAGTTATAAAAATCGTCAAAAGAAATAAAAATTAATAAATTACAAAACGATAATAAAAATTGATAAAAAAAAAATAACGACGGCGTAACAAAGAGGCTTACACCTATAAATAAATTACACAAGTCGAGTCGATCGAATATCACTCGACGACGAACGAATAAAAATCACGTTATTTTTCACACGACAATAAAAGAGATTCGATAAGTTCGAATTCTTCGAGCGAATTAACAATCGGCGATAATGTATTCGAAGTTAAACATTCGATAATCGATTCTTCGGCAGCACATTCAGCGGCGGTCAGTACAGGCGTTGATGTTTTTACACAATTCGTATTATCCGAGTTTCGACTTTTGAACGCTTTTCGAAAACATCGTCGCGTTTTCGAACTGCTCGTGAGTTGGTGAAAATTTTTCACATACGATGGCGAATCACGTTTAGGAGTAGCATTTATGGTGGTCGTAGTGGTAGTGGCAGTAGTAAAATTAGCACCATTACTAATATTAGTGGTTGTTTTATTATCGACGTTGAGATCTCGAGAAATATGACAAAATCGATGGTAACGTCCGTTCGGCGATGATTCGGTAGACGATGATTTTCGAGGTGTATTTTTCATCCTTTCCGAAGGTGTGGATTTTTTCGACGTTTTCTGAAATTTCACTTTGGGTGAAAAATACTCGTACGAGATGAACTTCGGATAATCGTTTTTCAATTCGGTCGATAATCGAGTTACTTGTTCGAAACAACGATGATGACGATGATGGTAATGATGACGTTGACGATCACCTTTATCGTTATCATCGTCTCGAAAATGGCGCCTACTATCGCCGGCTGATTCCGAGTAATTTAACGAGTCTTCGAACGAGGTAGACTTGGACGTAGAATCGGACGAGTTACGATTATTATCCCATTCGATGTGAAGTTTTAATTTAACGCTGTATTCGGTGATATCTGGCTCGAGTTTTGGTTTCTTTTCGTCACTACTCGGAGTTGGCGTACTGGAGCTTTTTTCGTCTTCGACGGTCGTTTCTTTCTTAGAAGGTGAAGTACGTTTGACACTTTTACGATTGGTGATTCGAACATTTGTTTTCAGATTTTTACGTGATTTTCTTTCGGAGCAGCCGGTGGATTTAGACGAAGGCGTTTGCAGAGGTTCTTCGTGAGAAGCATCAGAAATCTTCGGCTTTGAAAATTCGTCGACCATATCGTCATTCGTTGATGGTTCGCTTTTCTCAATCGATGCTTCCGATATGGTAACGTAACTTCGTTGGTTTGGACTAGTCGATGAATCCGAGCGAACCGAAGTATCTGACACGGTGACATAATTATCGTGTATTTCATTCGAAGAATCGATCGCTTCTTCGTTACTACACGACTCATTGGTTACAATATCTTCAGGTACGTCTTTAGCAGGAAAATTTGCTTCCGTTAAATGACCAGCGAGAGCACAAATGTCATTCTGTGTACATTCGACGATACTGGGACTTGATTCGATCACCAGGTTGTTATTTTGCTGTAGCGTTGGTTCGTATGCGAGATGATTTCGATCAACGTCGTCACTCAATGTGACTTGAGAGTCAGCATGTTGGCGATTTTCCGAAAGTTTAACCAGCTCGTTACTTTCCATAAACTTGATAGGATAGTTTTCGATATTTTGGATCGATCTTGAACGATCAATGATATCGACATCGGTATCAGTATCTTCTACAACCGCAGATGGTTCTTCGACGACTATATTTTCAGCATCTGTAAAACTACGTTCATTCGAGGGCATTTCGACACCTTCTTCGAATTTACCAATAACGTTATTTTCAGCATCTTCGGCATCGTCGCAATTTTCGCTCGATTCGATGGATTCAGATGACTCGTGCAGTACGTTATCTTCAGCTATGGCAATATCGTCGCTATTTTCGAACGATTCGATATTCTCCGACGAATCGTGAGCAACGTCGATTTCATCGTGGACAATTTCAGTCGACTCTGTAGATTTAGGCGGTTCGTGAGTGACGTCATCGTTGGCAATATGTTCTGAAGATTTGACTAGTTCACCAGGTTCCTGAGTAACGTTGATACCGGCTGCAGATTGAAGAGATTTTGTAGTAAGATCGTCATCGACAGCTTTGGCAGTATTTTCGATGTTTTCGGTCAACTCGACAAATTCTTTTAGGTTTTCATCGACTTTATCTTCATTTCGAGATTCGACAACTTCCGAAGAGTCGTGAGTAACATTCATACTGTCGGCATATTCGTTAGATTCGGACGACTGTGAAGTATATCCATTCTCAGAATAAGTATCATTTTCGTTAATTTCGGACGATGCTGACACGTTGTCATTTTCGGCAATGTCCGCATCGATGTCATTGCTATTTTCAGACTTTTCTTCAGAGTTGATTTCATTCTCAATAACAGCAACTTCATTAGAGATTTCGGCACATTTCGAATCTTTCAAGTCGACCCTATTCTCTGACACTTCAACGTAATTTGTCGATTCGGAAACGATATCATTATCAATCGAAACAGCATTGTCGTTCTCAGCACAGTTGAATAATTTTGTAAAATCTTCTACCATTTCGTTTACAGCAGCGACGTTAATATTATCGTAATTTTCTAACGTTTGAACATATTCGCGAGGTTGAATTATGGCATTTAGGTTGCTTTCATGCGATTTTACAACGTTCGAAGGTTGTTCTACGGCATCACCAACGACCAATGCTATTTCATACGTATTTTCAGCTACCTCCACTTCGAGTACAGTGACATCATTGTTTTCAGACGATTCAACCGATAATTCTGGTTCGCAAGTGATATCTCCTTCAGCTTCGATATCATCATCGGCACGTTCAGATTGTTCGATATCGTTCGTTTCATTAGTCAAATAATTCATAGCACCAGCTATCGAAATGTAGTTATTATTTTCTTCAATTATTACATCATCATCATCGTCGTCATAATCGACTCGAGATTCTAACAATTGATTTGGAAATTCTGCACCAAGATCAGCTTCTAGCTGATGATGAATATCGTAAATAGGATTATTTCTACATTCGGTATTTCCAGTCGACTCGCTAACGTTAACAACGTTCCGAAAATCAATCTCATTGGTATAGTATTTTTCACTTTCAACTCGACTATCTTCCTTTTGAGGGGTCCCTTTCATTATCGAATCGTCTATTACAGTTCTACACATTACACCGTTCCAATCTAACAACATATTCAAATTAGGAACGATTTGATTATTCGCAATACTCGTATTAGCTTCCTCAAAACATTTATTCAATTCGTCTTCGACTATTTCTACGGTACTAGTTGCGGTGGTATCGCGGGCAGCTGCATCCATCATATTACAATCGGTACAAATATACGACGAACTATTATCCAAGTCGATATTGTTATTAGATTCGTTCGTATGATTCCTGTTGATGATATCTTGTTCGGTAGACCGATGAACAGATGGAATTTCTTCAGCCATCGTATCGTTGAAGAAACTTTCGCCGAAAATATCAGCTACATTTTTATGTTCGATGAAAGTATCATCGACACCGCAGGGCAATTCATTTTCTGTAGCCAAGATTCTAATGAATATGCTATCAAATACGTCGAAATCGAAATCTTCATTTGGCTGCGACGATTCGATGATATTTGACCGGACTAATACAGCTGGGTTTTCGATGTATTTACAAATTTCGCAATTCGAATGAACATCCGATTGATCGCAATCACAACTTCGTTCGGAAACATCGTGATTTCGGTACGAACCGGATTCAAAGTTCGGGTCTGGTATCGGTGTAGATAATGTTTCAGATTCAGTGGTTGCCGAATCTGGTAGAATTTCTGTAGCATCGCGAGATGCAACAAAAAAAGTTTCAGGTACTTTTAACGTGACTCCTGCGTTAAAATAATTTTCAGACCGAATAGTCTGATCGGAGCAATGATCTTTTACATAAATTGAAGTATGAGCTGAATCGACGGAAGAATTAGATTCAGTAAGATCCACATCACAAATATCAGTATTACCAGTTCCAATATTAGTACGAAAGGTACAACGTTCCGATGAGCTATCAATATCGATTACAACGTGATCTTCGAC
Source organism: Ferrisia virgata (assembly GCA_900060175.1). Classification (NCBI taxonomy): domain Eukaryota; kingdom Metazoa; phylum Arthropoda; class Insecta; order Hemiptera; family Pseudococcidae; genus Ferrisia; species Ferrisia virgata. The sequence goes on from FIZR01016107.1 coordinate 7,948, forward strand.
TACGTCATTGGTTTCTTCGCGAGCCAGTTCGTATCGTTCGAATTCTCGGCCATCTTCTGAAACTGTACCCGAATCGTTAATTTCCGTACTAACAACTTGATCACATTGAGTATTATTTTCGTCTTCGTTGAAAAGCTCGCGTAAACAATACTCGTCGTGATCGAAATCGAACAATTTTTCAATCTGAGTTACCCAGACGGCATCTTCGGGTTCTTCCGATCCAGACGAAGCACGTCCGCCGGATGGCGACACAACGGCGACCACCTCCGTTGAAATGATCTCGCTATAAAGCTTCATATCGGTAAAATCACCTTCGGAAGAACACGTCACCATGTCTTCCATAAGGATACCCGAATCTAAAACTCGTTCGGATGATTCGTCGTTAGCGTCGAAACAAGAAGCACCATTTTTCAAACCTTCTAGATCTTCGGTGGAATCAGCTAGACAGCTAATTAAAGACGTATCGCTAATGGTATGAGCATCGCTATCGGCTCCGTTGTTGTCTAAAACTGGTACAGCAGAAGAGACCGTCACCGTTTCGTTAAGATGGATTTTGAAATTTTTCAAATGATCAAGCAACGTGTTAGCGTAAACGATGCATTTCTCTACGCTATTCCAGACATCATCTCGTACTTCATTGGGCTCTTCGTCGATGACGTAAGTATCCGGAGTATCGCTTCTTTCGCACTGCGGCTCAGCGTAGACCAACGACTCGCCTAGAATCGATTTCAACGAGCATTTCGTATCTGATAAGTTGTTTTCTTCGTAAATCACCGCTAATTCCGGTTTATATCTGGCAGGAACTGAGTTTCTTTCGATGAACGATGTACAAGATTCGTTGTTCACGTTACTATCGGTTCTGTGCACGATGTAATCTTCATCTAAATCATGCAGAGATTCGTACGTATTCCACGCAATATCTTCATTATCATATTCGTCATCATCATCATTGTCGTCGTCGTCATCATCATCACCACCATCATCGTGCATCAGACTAGAAGGTAAACTAGAATCGTTAAATTCGTTATTTTCTTCTGCGCCGGATTCGCGTCCACATCTGTCGACATTTTTTTGTTCACAAATCACTGTTACGTCATCCAAAGACGTATCATCCGATACGTTAGTTCTCGTCAAACTCGAGTTCATCTCGTTCGATTCTTCAGGCGTTTCAAATTCAGGACCGATGTACGAGCTTAGCGACAATAAACTGCGAGCACGTTCGTTGTCATATTCCGGCGACTTGAAATCTTCCTCGTCTTCGGTAGTCGGATCGGAGGAAAAATCGTGAACCGATTCTAACGATCCTCTCGAGTATCTACGACTATGATTCTGCGACGCTGGCAACTCGATCAACGTTGTTATTTCCGTATCGGAGCAATCGAAACTGGCCGATTTGAAAGACACGTCTGGGAACTCAGGTGCCTCCTGGACCTGGGTGTTCGGTAAAAACGTCGGACGTACTGACCGCTGCTTGAAAATCGAACCTTGTTTGAATCGCGTCATCAATTCGCGAGCGATCTGTTTAAACACTTCGTTCATTTTGTTAGATTGTTTGAGCGGATACGATAACGATGAATCAGCTGTTGTTTCGGTACAAGTCGGCCGCATCGAATCGCCGATAGTTTTCAAAATTGGACGCATTTTTTTTACCTCCCAAATTCGTACGATAAATTTCTTTAATTCTTCGTCGCAATAATCGTAATAATTGTCTGCGAAGAATCCAAATATACAATAATTATATGTACTTGACGAACGCCAATCGACGACCGAGGTGTTAATTTCACACTTCCCGAATACAATTCCCAAATAATGAAAAAAAAAAACAAAAAAAAACAAAGGACAACACGAACGTTCTAATAAGAAAAGAAAAGAGACTACGAGGACACAAAATTTTCTACAACGCGTATACGTAATATCTAAAAAAAAAAAAAAAGAAAAAAATAATAAAATAGATACATAGATAGAAAATAAGAATAAATACCCATCAAGTATTTCTGTGGCATTTTTTTGCTAGCAAAAGCCTCACCGTTGTTAGTTTTTCATGGCAGAGCGTGCAAAGCGATGTACTATGGTTAAAGCGTTTCTCAAAAGGTGCTAATTTTTTTTTTAATTTTTCAACAACAATTTTTCAATTCTCATACATTTGTTATCATCGTTAACGTTAATTAACAAACACAATATTTTTGATTAATAAATAAACCACTGTCGTATGTTTGTTATTAATACACTCACACGGGTAAGTTGGATATACGTGAAATTATTTCACAACCTTTACTTTACGTACCTTTGATAAACGCTTTAGTGGCTGCTTGGCTTTTTGAAAGTTTACTTTTTGCTTTATCTATATTTTGCAAAATAAAAGAAAGAAAAAGAAAATTGTAAACTACAAGCAAAACATGCGATTCGATAGAAAAAAATCATTCTTACTAAAAATTGAAAACAAAAGAACCACTATATAAAGAGGAAAAAATATTCCTCTTCTCCCCCCCCCTCACAAAGTTTACGAAATGAAATAAATGAACAATACATTTTTGCAAATAAATAAAAATCAAAACGAAGAATTCAATTCGACTCTACAAGAAAAATATTCAAAGAGCAAAAAGACCAGCGAATCATCGCATGCGGAATGAATAAGTACGAAAAAAAAATCAATGAAACAGGCAACTTAATGAAAATCAAATGCCGAAAGATATATAAAGAAAACCATCACCTACGATATGGCAATCGTTAAAGAAAATATTCCAACACTTACCATCGCTTAATACCACTTCAGCTTGGCTCGCTTTTGGTACTGTGGTAGTTTCTATTTGAATAACTCGCATTTCTGAAATAAAATCAACAAGTCAAAATTAATTTTGGATAAATAAAATATTAAAACTGGAAAATTAATTTTTTTATCATGCAGAAAACAATAGTTAGGTAATCGAATAGTTCGTCGAAGCACACATGCACTTCCAACATTATATAGAAAATATTTTTAATCCAATAATAATTATGATCGTTATTAGGTTCGTTAAGTTCATGCTCATTACTAAGCCAAATCATCGCAGAGACATCGGATTTCAAAATTAAACCCCGAATGTTCCGAGTTTTCTGGTGACTGATTCGATATCTTAATATCTTAAGAAAATTTTTCGTTTCATATCGACATAAAAACAGAAGGAAGGGGAATTTTTAAACTCGACCAATTTTCATCTATTTTGCGTAATTTTCGAAATATTCCGCGCCTATCTCGTCAACGAAGGACTTCAGACCAAAATTCATACCGAATTCGTAATCAGCGACCTCGTATTGATAAAAAATTTCCCGGTTTCAATTTTTTCTCATATTGAAAGAGGGTTAAAAATTTGAGAAAGGAGTGGTAACCTCTCGTTCGCGTTTTGACCATTTACTCCGACCCCCTCCCTCCTTGTGCCGACCATTCTGCAATAAAATTCCTCACTCGAAATTTTAATGACCTATTCTAATATAGAATTCTGTGCTGAAAAATTTTACTTCTATACATTTTTAGCGTATTGTACATTGTTTCGGAGAAACTCGCATTTAAAATTTTTTTGAAGACACCCCCCTCCATTGAAAAAAATTCTAAAAATTATACCAATCAAAACACATAATTTGGCTAGAAAATTTTAGGTACCCCTTCCCTATTTCTAGGCTTCGCACATGCAGCAGTTCAAAATTTTCTTTCATCAATTTCTTCCCTCATAAGGGGTGACATTTTTTTTTCATTCGTGTTAGTAAACCTATCTGTCCTTCAATATATGCATCAAAACCATAAATTTTGCTCCAATACAAGTAAATATGTCCCCCCCCCCATATAAATGTGTTTTTTGGACATTCTGAGCGAGGGTGGAGGATGATGAAAGAAATTTTTTGGTTCTAAAACTTTTAATGAGGTACTTGATGATGTTTTATGCAAATTTTGAGAATTTGAGAACAGAGTTATTTCACCAATTTTTTTCAGCTTCGAAATAATCAAAAATCACCTCTAATCAGTTTTTCAAAATTTGAAAAAATGTTCACCAATTTATTTGATGTGTTTTTGAAAAAAATTTTCTTGACCAATTTTTTTTTCTGGTCGTAGATCATTGATTTGGACATGGCTGAGTCGAGTTATCAAGTCTTCGAAACCAATTTTGGTCAGGTAAGATAATTATTCCTTTTAATTTTTGTATTCCGCCCCGCCCCACTTCACCCCATCTCGAAATCAAAAATCATTCATTCGGTTCGATATCGACCAAAATCGGTCAAATTAGGCAATCGGCTTCGATGGGCGGCGGATTTGATTTATATAAATGGGGATGACTTTGGGTCAAAATTCAATTGTGCCAAATTTGGTGGAGGGCGGGGGGGGGGGGGTGCTCATAGACCGAAAATACAAAAATGGTTTGTTTTCAAATCAATCGATATAGAAATAAAAGTTGTATCACGTTTCCAAAAATCAGCATTCTACGCCAATTAAAAAAGAAGATATAGAGAAAGGGTTAGTTCATTTTTGATGTTCAAAGAAGCCTATTTCTCGCATATTTCGCTTCCAAATTGAGCTAAGAGGTTCAAATTTGGCGTGAATATTTAAAACGGGTAACGGATGTGCCTTTTGGGAGTTTCGACTTTGTAGACCTTTTTAGCATCCCCTTACAGTAGGGTGAATCGATATTTGCAAATTTTGGCAAAGTTCCAACTTACTCTTTCTAGCGAAAGCTTGAAGTTGAAAAAATACTCAAAATTTTCACAAAGATTGTGAAAAAATGTCATTAAAATGGGTTTAGTAATAATAATTAACAATGATAATTTTTCATCTTCACTCTCTTTTTGGGAGAGGCCAGAAAAACTATATTTATCACACTTTTTGAAATATTTTAAAATAATTCGAAAAAATTTGATTTTGAAAAAATTTAAATTAAAAGAGAGAAGATCTGGCACAGGGCTCTGGATGCATTGAAGTCATTAGAAGCATTTTTCCACTTGAACCGATTTTTTTTTCGAAGAATAATAAATCAAAAGAAACGACGTATTTCTCATAAAATGAAGATATTTAAAAACTTCTCGAAAAAATAAAAGGGAAAAAATCGCAAGAAATTGTTTAGATGAGTTTAAATAACTGTTTTATACTGATTTTGATTGAAATTTTTTCAAAATCGAATTTTTTCAAATTATTTCAAAATATTTCAAAAAGTGTGATAAATATAGTTTTTCTGGCCTCTCCCAAAAACAGAGCAAAGATGAAAAATTATTGTTTTTGATTATTTTAGGTAAAAATGGTATAATACCCATTTTTAATAATTTCATTTTTATAATTTTTGGTATGTATTTAGCTTTGATCTTTCGCTAGGAAGAGTAAATTTCAACTTTGAAGGATAAAATTTTTACCCTCCCACCAGCTATTGAGAAAAAATATTTGTTTTTTTTTTTTCAATTTGGACTGTTTATTTGACTTATTAACAAAAAAAAAACTGAACTTTGGTACAAAAAAGTAATGCTAAATATGAGAAAAGCATCCGAACTCTCATCTGATGGCCTAATTGGGAGTATGGCCATGTAAAAATAGCTACGAGCTCAAAGAGTCACTAAGGCAATCATGCAGTTTTGTGCTAGTTCACCGTAGTGATGGTGGTGAAGAAAAAACAAAACGTGCAAACTTCAATTGAAAATACCAATCTCTAAATGAAAGGTTTTTCCATTGAAATTCTACGTTAAGGAGTAAAAAACCCATACATAAGCTACCCGTTCCAAATGGAACAACTCCATACACCATTAAACATTATTTTCGACCAGATACCATTAAAAACTATCAAACTATACGATATAATGAATTAAATAAATCAACTGATGAAATTCGATTAAAGCCTACCATGCGTTAGGCTTTCATCTTCAGTTTCGCTGGTAATTCCGGCATTTTGCCTTTTACCTGAGGGAGGTAGAGATGACGACAATGCATCGCTTTCATCTTCATCATCTGAACAGAAAAACAAAATCCCAGAAGACGACATTAGTCAACTTGCAAGTTAACTAATAATACAACGCAATACGGTTCAACTTACAGTACGAATCGCCACGTTGCTTTCGAGTAATATCTTTCTTATAATTTTCTATTTCTTCGTCGGTTACAGCGTCGAAAGGATTCTTAGCGTAAGGAGTTTTATACACGGTAGCATTATGTTGGTATTCTCGTTGGATAATACCTTTTGAGGCGGCACCTACTAATATAACTTGATCACTAGTACCGGACATATTTGCATCCTAAATAATATAAAACAAGCGCAATTAGATACATTATTATTTCACAAAACCAACAACATCGTCCAGAGTATGAATCTCATTTACCTGTAACTTTTTCGCTTCTTCCCACGAAACACCTTCTAAAATGTGCGATTGTGGTCCCGAGGTAATTTTATCAGCTCTTCTGTTTTCTTTGATCTGTGTAAAATATCACGCATAAGTAAACCATTTTACTACTAATAATGAAATTTCATCACTACACCACCAACCTGTTGCTGTAATTTTTTAAATTCTTTCGGGTTCGTATTTTTTGGAACAAATTGTAAAGCATTTTCAATCTTGACGGGTGTACTGGTATGAGACGGACTACCATCGGCAACCCACTGTCACACAGACAAAACCGTCGCCATTAGTATTTTCATTAAAAAATAATACATAAAAATCCAGAACAAAAAAAAAAAACGAGTTTAGTTTTTTTTTTTAAATTTCAAAGCATTAAATTTTGTCACTTAGAAAAAAAAAACTGTAACGAAAAAAAAATCAGCAAAAACTCGATAAAAACAATAGCAACCCGGATTCATAGGCTTGGTTTTGTCTGTGTCTCTACTGCAACGGTAAACTGAAGGAATTAAGAAAACAAAAAAGAGAAAAGGAAAAAAAAACGAAGCCGAAAACAAATGAAAATTAAATATTCGAAAAAGCTTAACTATTTCTCTCGTCCAGACACAGAGGGACTCAGGCATATTGGCCATACAAAGCAACATGCAATCTAGCCACGAATCAGACCCGGGTTTGCTATTTAAATTTATCGCGTTTTATATTCATCTCGGTAAAAAAAAAATAAATAAAAAATAAAAAAATTTCGTAAATAAAGTCGAGTAAAAAATTACGAATTCGGACATCGACATTTAAAGCCACGTAACTTTCGTTAATTAACAAAACAGCTTCAAGCATTACCTCTTCATTGTTTGCGTCAACCCACTACAAATAAACAAAAAGAAAAACAAAAAGAGATAAAAAATACAACACGCAACGTTAAACAAACAAAAAAAAAAGGAAAATTAAAATCAACGTAAAAAAAAACTACAAATAAAACGAAATAATAAACTAATCGAGACTACAAAGTAGGTAAAAAAAAAAAAAAAAAAAAAAAAAAAAAAAAAAAAAAAAAACAGAAACGAAAATATTAGCGAAATAGGTACGTGCAACGGATACGAAAAAATAAATTAATAAACGAACAACTAAATTAATAATTCATGCAGGTTGATTTGATTGTTTTGAGAAAAAAATTACGAAGCACATGACGAAATGCTTTTGCCATTTCATACTTCTCCGCTTTGTATTTCTTTTCTCAAACAATCTAGTTCATTAATCAATCATTTCAATTTCCTTTTTTGAGATGAAAAAAAAAAAAAAAAACACATACTCGTTCTTCAACAACAACATTCGTACTCACATTTTCATTCGAAAAAAAAATACTTTTAAATAATAAAAAACACAAGCAATACCCCAATTTTTATATCAACTACGAACTAAACCCATTAAACCGTCTAACAGAGATTTCTACTCAAGCTTTCAAATTCGTAATTTTTTTTTTTTTTTTTAAATAAATCTTTCGAGCTCTCGAACGATCTCATCTTCATCAAGATAGGAAGAAAATAAAAATCCAGAAATGCTCGATAATATTAAACTTTTGTAATTCATTTTTAAAATGCACAATTCTTGTAATGTCATTTATATAAAAAGCACACAAGCAATGCATACTATGGATAAAACACATTTCTGGTGAATAATTTAAAACATTATAAAAGAAAAAAAAAAAAAATTGTACGTACTATACCATAACTTATGATAAGATAATAAAATAGCGAAAGTTTTTTTTTTCTCTTTGAATAGAAATTTAAAAACGTAGATAAAATTTCAACTACCCTTGGTATCACCTCCCTTCTAGCCCTTTCTTATAAAACCGCATCTAGCGGAAAAATTTCAAACAAAGCACGAACATTTTGCTATTGCACTTTGCACATACAAAAACCACCTCGGACAAAAAAAACAATACTCGTCGCTAAATTGACCTAAGAAAAATTTCTGCTTTAAAAAGAAGCGCTTTGTTTTTTTTTTTTTTTTGGAAATTTCTTCCACGTAGAGAAGAATAATAATAGTAATAATAATGATAATAATATGTAGTAAAAAGAAGAATGTGAATTTGAAAAAATTGTAAACCAATTTTTCCCTTTGGAATTAAACAGCTATTGTTTTGATTATCATAACACTCTCTAAATCAAAACTAGCGATTACTTTTATAATCATCGTTATCGTTATTGTAACTAGCGTAATTGAAATTTAATTTTGAGTTCCACCGAAAGCGATGGTTTCTACCTTTGTAATTTTCTTCGGGTCAGAAGTTCCGGTCTCCAGGATTTCGACCTTTTGGTATACGTTCGGCGAGTTCAACCATCTGATACGATCGCTTCCTTTGCCTCCGAACGCTTTCTTCCATTGACTGAAAAGAAATGTTTGATACGTAAATCATGGTTTCACTTTGAAATCTTCAAGTACTTGTAGTGTGGCAAATGGCGGGGATGAGAATGCAACTCCCTACCTCCCCGATCTTCCGAGATACACATTTTCCAAAAGGGTACACTCTCGGGAGGATTTTAAGCCATGTTAGCTAGAATTAAAGTTGGCCGAACTTACAAAATGAGGGCCATCTTAATCGACAAAAAGACTTGGGAATTTCACATTTATGCTCGTAATTCGAAAAATATCGAACTTAATAGTAAAAAATTATAAAACAAAAAATATTCTCCGTAAAATGTAGAATATTATCGATGCCATACCAAAACGGTTATTCTTTATCTAGTCCAGCATATGCGTGGAAAAAAACACGCCCCCCCTCTCACTGCAAACCGAATATAAGATGGTTCATATAAAAGGGCACATCCCAAGGAGTATTTTGAGGCCAGTTTGCAAAAATTAAAGTCAACAGAACTTTCAAAATCGGGGCCATTTCTGTTTGACAGGTAAGCTGAAATTTTACATTTACTTTAATAACTTGAAAGCTGTCAGACTTACAAAAAAAATTATAGGATAAAAAATATTCTTCATAAAATTTAGAACATTTTTTGATACCTTTTTATACGCAGGAAATAAGTCACCTTCGCGTGATTCTAATTTTTACGTATTTGGTTCGTGGTAAGTGGAAGGGGAGGGGGTACGTTCCTTCCCTACCCAGAAAAGGTAACATCGTTTTTTCCTGAAGGAGGGGGGTATCCTGGAGAATATTTCAACCCGTGTTACACGAAGTCAAAATTGGCTGATGTTACAAAATGGCGGTCATATTGATTGGCAATTACCCTGAAATTTCACAGTTTGGCGTCCAACTCAACCACCTTAAGGGACTTACAAAAAAAATTATAAAACAAAAAATGTCCCCTGAATCATTTATAATTTTTTTTACTTCATAAATTTTATTGTAAGTCCCATAGTTTTGGAGTTAGACGCCAAAACGTGAAACTTCAATGTACCTGTTAATCAAAATGGCCCCCATTTTTCTAGTTCGGCCAACTTTGATATTGGATAACATGGCTTAAATTTTCCCTACGGTGACCCCTTTAGGAAAAATCAAGTTCCGGAGAATCGGCTGTGGGAAGGGGAGCATTTTGTACAACGTGACTTGACAAAATTTGCAGAGCAAAAAGCTTGACTTAGCTTGACCTTTTGCAAAATTTTTTTGAGGCGCCCCCTTTTCCTTTACTACAGTAAACCTGGAGCTAATTTATCCCCCCCCCCTCCTGAATCTACACGTCTATGTGCCTGTAGGTATTTTATACCTTCAAGCAACTTACGTAGTCACAGATTACAAACAAAACAGTACTCATGTTTTCAAGTACAAAATAATAGCTGCGCATTACGTTGCTTTCTGAGCCTGATTTTCCTAAATTAAAGGAAGTAAGAAAACTGCCCATTCATGGAATAAAAAAAAAAGATGCGCACTACAGTAGAGGTAAATATTGAAATTCAAACCCGAAACCCAGAAAGGCACATTTAGGACTCCTACTAAATGAACATATCTAATTTCAAATTCTTAGCTCAATTTGGTGAGGAGTTATGCGAGGAACGAACTTAAAAAATAAGAAAAAACGATCAAAAACACACATCCAGGACTTCCACCAAGTCCATGCCAAATTTTAACTTTCTAGCTCAATTTAACGGGATGATAGGGGAAGAACAGCCGTTTTTCAAGATCAAAAAGGGAGGGATCATCATATTATCTCTCCTAATTGGCTTTGGAGGTTGATTTTTTGATATGTTATACAACTTGGGATCGTCTATCGATTGGCTCAAAAAGGAACAATTTTTGCGTTTTTGTCCCCTTAGCACCTCTTCCCCCAAATTTGGGCATAACTGAATTTTGACGTAAGGTCATCCCCAATAATATTTATCAAATCCGCTGCCAAACAAAGCCGACTGACCGAATTGGAGCGATTTTGGTCAGTATCAAGCAGAGTAAATGATTTTAAAAATCGAAAGCAGGGAAGAATGAAGAATAAAATATCTGTCACGATCAAAATTGGTTTTAATGGTCTTCTAGGACCCCAAAACGGATTTTGTTGATATTCCCTCCCTAATCAGCCGTAGGTCGATAGACTGCAATAGCCTGGTTTTCACTGATGATATGACAGAGAAAATCAGGCTAAAAATAATGCAACTTACCTAAAAAGCACTCTACCCAGACTTTGGAGGGAGTGCAACGAATCTGAAAAATCGAATTACCCAAAAAGCACATCTACGACCCCCTCCCCTCCCCTCCCAATCAAGTCTACATACCAAATTTCAACTTCCTAGCTTAATTCGGTGGCGAGAAAGGGGAGGAAAAGCCTGTTTTCAGGGTCAAAAAGGGGAAACACTCCATATTTCTCTTTTTTATTGATCTGGGAGGCTGATTTTTGAGCACGTTGTACAACTTTTGGTTCTCAATCAGTTAGCAGAAAAAAGAACAATTTTTGCGATTTTTGCTCCACCCCTCCCCCCTAACTCGAATTTGGACAAAACTAAATTTCAACCCAGGGTTATCCCCACTCGAAAATATCAAATCCGCCACCATTTCAAGTCTACTGTCCAATTTTGAACGATATTGACCGATATCGAGCTAAGCAAATGATTTTAATCTTCGAGGGTAAATAAAAATGAATAAATATCTGATACGACGAAAAACGGTCTGAATGTCCTTCTAGGACCCCAAAACAGATTTCGTTGATACTCGCCTGGTTTTCATCGACAATACGATTCCACTTTTTTTTTTAAAACAATTTATTATGGATAAATGGAATTTTTTTTGATTTTTGAAAAAAAGCTTGACCTTTCGTGTAAATTAGATTGAATTAGTAAAAAAAAAAAACTCGACTTTTCAGGACCTGCCTGACTTTATCAAGACCGTTAGACACCCTGCTCTTACCCTCGCCATATGCCAGACGAGAAGATTATGCTGGGCAAAAAAATATCCTACCCTTTGTAGAGCTCTTCTTCTTCTAATAAATATCCCAACGACGACACTGCCGGTGGAACTTCGACGTCATTTCTGGGACGCGGTAATTCGCCTTTAATCAACGGCTGTCGATACACGTATCCAGTTCGGAAACCCTGAAGAAAAAAAAAAAGAAAAAAAACAGGTAAGAAAAAAAAACTCGTAAGCGTACGCCATCGAATCGTATGCGCGTGTAATGATAAACATCGTATCGTAGTTACTACAAAAAAAAACGGCGAGTCATCGTTTATCGGACTCATTATCGAGGCAATCAACTCGATACTCGTAATAATTTACTACATATACATAACATATGAGTTAGTACAACTACATACGTAAGCAGTATAATATTATGTATTATCAAAAAAAAAAAAAAAAAAACCACGATGAGAAATTTATCGCGATTAATACAGCGTACTTATTCGAATGAAAAAATAATTTGTAAGCGCTTATCGTGTATCGAGCGTAAAAGTAAACACGACTACCGAAAATATTTTACGAAAGATTAAAATCGTTATTTATAAATTTATTTATTCGTCACTTCGCTCTTACGTATTTTCAACACTACGTACAGACGGATCGGTCGTGTTTGCTTACCGCGTTATCCAACATTCTCATTAAAGCTTCGAATTCCAGACCGCCGATACGCCACCGTTTTTCGGCGACTGCGGCAGCCGAAGGCACGTTCGATACGGGAGGCGAAATATGTTCGGGTATCTTTCTGGCCGCGTCGTACATTGATTTTCGGGTCTCGTCTGATAGCAGCACCAAGTTATCTTTTCCTAAAGGCAATACTTTAAGCTGCACAGGGCAAAAAGTAAATATCGTCGATGATTATACCTTCGTAAAAAATACTCGCTGTACGGTGTGGGAAAGTGCGGTGAAATTGACATCGGTACTTACTTGAGTTTCGCATGCGGTTACCGTGTTATAAGCGTAGAAATATGTTTCTTCGATAGTTTCTCCGCAGCACAATGCACCGTGGTTTGTCAAAAATATAACCTGCAAAAAATACATAAATAAATAAATAATCATAACATAAAATTAACACTCTTTCATCGAGCTGTTCTATTTTGAATATGCAAATTCACAACATTTTCCTATAACAACCTATCGACAGTTTTCATCGAAATTTCTACGAGAAGTTTCTAAGGGCATACAATCAATGAAAACCATACTATTACGGACGATCAACCTATGACGTATGAGGGAGGGGGAGGGGGTATATTAGAGTGGGTAAAAAAAAACGATTATTTTTTTTTCACTTGGTACCCTGAAAAACTGGTT
>FIZR01016112.1:0-40353 GCA_900060175.1 Ferrisia virgata
AAAAAAAAAAAAAAAAAAAAAAAAAAAAAAAAAACAAAAAAAAACAAACAATAAACAAACATAAATTACGTACTTGGCACGTAACATCCCATCCATCTTCCAAGCACAACATAACCGATGATCCTTGTACATCTAATAAATCAACAACAGCGCCTGATAATTGCATAATGTTTTGAATTTGTTGCAACCATTCCGAATTCTCGACTAATCTAAAACATTTTATGAATATAAAAACCGATTGTTAACGTTTCTTTTTTAAAATTACTTTTTTTTAAAATTTAAATAATTTTATACTTACTTATGAAACGAATACTCGGGATCAGTATTAGGCGTACTGGGTACGCAGGCTCTCATTAGTTTTTTAAAGGCAGCTTTGGTATGCCGTATGTCTGGATATTCCACCGGGATAAAATCAGTTTTTAGAGCCGGATCTACTTTCATACCCTATACAGAAGTAGAATAAACGGTACCGAAATAAAGCATTCGATCTTTATAATTATTACAATAATTTTTACATTCGCGAAGACTCACTTTCATCTGGGCTTTCTCTCCCAACACGTATAATGCAGCTCTTTGGAAAGTCTGCACGTTCTCGGCTACCGAATCCGAGTCTGTAGACAGTCTTTGATTATTGGTTGTATTTTGTACGGGTAACTGAGAACTATGGGTGCCGATTCTTTTATCTTTCAACGATCCCCATCGACCGAAATTTTTACCACCTTTTCCACCGCTCGTTCTAGTGAACATTCTAGAAAAATAATAATTCCGGTAAACATATGTACGGATTAGCATTCTGATATTTTTTTCATTACCCTGCATAGCTAATTGTGTTGGTAGCTTTTCCATACATATTCGCTCGACGAATCGATTCCGGCGACAGGACACTATCCTCGGCAGCTAATAGCAACGAATTAATACTCAAACTGCTGTCGGATAATCCCCATACAGAGCTATTACGCAACGAACATAACGGAGTAGCGGTTACGATAGCTGAAATATATCGTTCCTGTTCGGCTGAAGAATGTGTATCGGAATTCGAAACTCCTGCAGAATAGATTCATTTCGCAGACTTAGCGTGTTATTTGATTCTTTCAGCTGATCAAGGTATCAAGATACATTACCTGCTGTTGACGGATGAGATTTTAACATACCGATAACGCTTTTCGAATAATATCCAGATCCTCGTAACAGCAAAGCTTTGGTATGTGGATGACGCCAGGTGGTTACTGGAATACGCCCGTGACGGTAACAACGGTAAAATTTTTTAATACTTTCGTCAGGTACTGAATTAGGCATCACAAATAACGCCGGGTAACTGAAAATGAATTTTCGTACATCGATATGAATAACGGATAAAAGGACTACTTAATATTTAATTGGGGAAAGTTTTTCACCCGTTTAGTTCGAATCGTATCGAAATTAGATCAACTAAAATTTATACCTTCTACACATCATATAAACGCAGTTTAACTGCGTCAAACGGAATGTTTCTTTGCTTTTATTGCAACTGGCTCCAGGTTCGGTGACCAATTTCAATCTAATCCAATCTCGAACATAGCTACGTTCGTGAATTCTCTCCAGAGTTTTTGCATCCGTGGTCAACATGACAGGAGGAGTTTCAATATCGTACTCGTCAACTGCGAGGTTGAAAAATAAATTGAAAAATAAACGCAACAAAATTACCTCCCGTTGTAATTTTTCCAGCGGTCAATTACCTGATAAGTTATCGACGTCGGCAAATGGTACGCTCATTCTGCCGGGAGATGTCATGTATTTGTATTCAGCATTGTTGACATTTGGTAAAACATATTTTTGTCGTTTTGACGACGTTTTTTGTTTGAAACCTGCTTTGCGAGCGGTTTTCCATAATGTTCTCTTCGCAATACCCCTGAAAAAGGTTCGTTTTTAGAATTTTTTTCTCGCAAAATACGAAGACCAATTAGGATGAAGAGAAAGCTCACTTCAACGTAGCATTCTTATCTTTGCCTTTATGTATTGGTGTTTGCGTCACGATGACTTGTCCGCAGAAGGCGAAATGAAGTAATATATGATTCGGGTGTCTGGCTTTATGGATCAGTTTTCTAAACATTTCGATATTATCTGGAAGGACTTCTTCATCGAATGCTACTCGTATCAGCTACCAAAAAAATTAATTAATACGAAGCTCTTAAAGGTTATCTATTTTCAAATGTGAAACGCGTACTTGGAAAGTACAAGATCGTAATTGATATCCTTCTTGAAGCCATTGATCTAAGTGGGCTAAATACTGAACAGCAATTCTTTTCTCTTTCGTTAACGACATAATTGGAAACGATCGGACCACAACTTGTTCGCAAGCTGTTAAAGTATATCAATATAAATCGTAAACAATTCAAGTTTTGTCAGTGAATGTTTTCGAGCATATTGTTAGAATTCATACCGAATGGATCTAGAGGAGTGCCTTTGAAAATAATACGATAATTGGTAACGAATATGGCTCCTTCAGCTGGTAACAACGGAGGTCCACCCATAGCTCCTCCCAATCCTTCTTCTCGGCCGTCCGGTAATAAGTATACCCGTAGTCCTTCCGATAACGGTTCTTCTCCGGGAAGCATAGCTGGTGTCAAGATCTTTGGCTGTAAAATAACAAGACGAAAAAATCATCACACCGCTTAGACTTCAATCACTATACAAACAAATCTTACTTTTTGTATAGGAGGAAGACGTTTGGATTCGCGATGAACTGCTTCTAAGGTTTCAATATGCATGTGCACAACGCCGGGTATCATTTGATGTAGCGATCTGATATGCTCCGAACTGACACTACCCTCGGTACAAACTTTATCTACGAATCGAGAAACCAATCTGATAACCGTTGCGCCGGTTTCACATGGGTCCTGATCTTCGAATCCGGATTCAGCGTCGATACTATCACTTTCCGCCATACTGGAGCTTTTATTTTAAAATCCAATGATCAGAAGAACGGTTTTTTTTTTACGCTGCTAAATAACCAGTTATTTTTACCGATTAGTGATGCTGACAGAAGCACCTTCATCTTCGACTGCGTTTCTATCCACTCTGTTGGATCGGCTTCCAACATCCAAGGGTACCAAAAGGTAAACCATACGGTTGGCGTAGTGAATAGCTTGACTGTATAAGGTAGATTCTTCATTACCAACTAATTCTTTTTGTTTATCAACATCGATCGTTGGCCATAATCTCATCTGTTCGGCGGCGATTTCCAAAGCAGAAGGTTCTTGTCCTCGAACGTACCAGCTTTTATCTCTGAGCGAGAATTCGGTTCCCTGGCCATTAAAAAAAAAAAAAAACAATTCAGATTTGCTTCGATGAATTAATAATCAGAGAAAGGTAAAGCTTACGTCTCTTGATGTTGTAGACGTATTCATGAAACATTTGGCTGCTGCACTCGATTCTAAATACAAAGATCTAATTTCTCTTTGTACGTCTTGATAGAAAACTGCTTCCCAAAATTGTTGATTTTGCCAAACAGGATGTTCCTGACAGCAAAGTATCAGTAAATCAATCATCAGTTAGGATCAAAACAATATTCATAAGTCCGCAAATACTAACTTGGATACAAGTGTATGCGAACTGAATAACACCAGTGCATAATTTACGACAGAAAGCCGTAGCCAAAGGTAATAAAGCTGCAGCTATACCATACTCGTCCATCGAAGATCCATCCTGTAAAATCAAACTCCATAAGTATGGTTCGTTTAAAAGTAACAATTTTAGTAAAACTTACTTGTAAAGCGCAATTCATCAATCTGACAACTAAATCGAACTGCTGATGTTCCAACATTGCTTTATTACCGATTACATGCTGAGCTAATTCGGTACATAGAGCAAGTCGAGCAGCTCGCGATTTCAAAGCTCGCAAAACCGCAGGAAACGTTTTACGAGCGTCCGAAATTTTATTTTCAAAGATACAATTTATACAGTTTTTTAAAACCTGAAAAAATATTAATGAATCGTCAAGTTTTAAAAAATCGTGTTTCTACTTTTGATCGCTGATTATTTACCTCCAATCTCCTGGCAGAATTGCTCACTAGACTGGAATCACCTAAACTTGAAATCGGCGGTCCCATCGGTACAATTCTCGGTAATACTGGTTTAAGTGAAGATAACCTAAAATATAGAAACAAATAACATTATTAGATACGCGTAAAATATCGTAATAATAATTTAGAAAAAATTGTACAGATCACACAGAGAAAATCGTTCCATAATGTCAGCATTTCTCTTTGAACGACGAGTTTTTTAAAATTATTTTTCTGAAAATTTGAATGATTACTTACATGCTTTTAAGATTACTCTTAGCTAATCCATCGTTTATGACATTTTGTACTTGCTGTTGATCAATTTTTGGAAAAGGTGGTTGATGTATTCTCGTATACGCTCCTTCTGGTGGTTTAAGAATTTTTTGTACATACGCTTGCGGATTTGGGTTTTCATTTCCATACAAAATTTGCGCATTTTCCTTTACGAAAAAAAACAAAAAAAAAAAAAAAACGAGAAATGATACATCTTCCATTGTGATTAACATCAAAAATCAGTTCAACAATCTACTTGAATATGTTGAAATATTAAACGACCATCTTGCATTTCAGATTTAAGTAGTTCTTGCATATTACTGTAAAGTTCATCCCAATAATCGCATGGACGCCAAGGAGGTCCACGTTCCGAAACGAATGAGGTGAAAAACATACAATCTAGCACTCTAGTCGTAAAGTCACAATCGGTCAATGCTCTTTCTCCCAAAAAAGCGGCCTACGAAATCACACAAATTAATATTCTAAAATGCAAAAACAAATCGACAGTTGTAAAATCACTTTGTACCTTATGAAACGTTATAACAGGTTTGGGATGAATTCGTATTATAGTCAAGCAACTTCTGTAACCTTGCAAAAGCTGAGCAAAAGTACGCATAAAAATGGCTCGAATTTCTTTGTCTAATAATGCAGGAGGTGACGGTCGATTGGTAACGGGAGGAGGGAATGCGTGGTCGGCGCAACACAACAATGGTTGTAAAACTAAACTCAACGATTCCTGAGTATTTGTGAGTAACGGCTCTGGTAATAAGGATAAGGAAAGACCATCAGGTACAACGATATTTCCGCCATCTAAATCAGCTACTATCACATCCATCTGTAAATGCAACATACAATCTCGGTAAATGAAGCGTTAAACTCGGCGCCTAATAGCCCACATGACGGTAATTAAAATTAACGAGCCGAGTCGCTGCATGAGATGCATTACGATAATTAACAAAATTACTACATTTAATAAAGAAAGAACAGAGCCGAAAATCAATTACCAATTCCGAAACATCAGTCTTTAGTGAGGAATGTACGCCCATCACAAATGGCGTAGGTGTGGACAATATTTCAACCAAGGCGGCCGGCAGTAGAGGAATATAAACATGGCTATATCTAAATGGATACATTAGGGCAGTGAGAGCACGACAAGCGTCTGTTAATCGGCTATAACTGCGTGATTGAAATAGTATCTTCTGTTCTGTCATGACCGCGCAAAATAATACTAAGACGTTTCTAATTCCTGAAAGAAAATCATCATCGTAACTATTTTCAATATATTTACATTAGTGGCAACACTGTACAAATTTTTTCGATGATTTTCCGTACATGCATCGGAAATAATAGTACGACGACGGAAATGGGAACATAAAAATGCTTGAAAAATCCAGCCTATGTAGTATTGCCAATTAATTTAATTATTACTATAAATGATCAATCGATAAAAAATAAAATACAAATTATAGTGACAATAATCGCACCTAATTCTTGGAATAGTAGATGAACAGAGCTTTGAGACACAGGTAGCGTCTGAGACGAAGGTGGTTGCAACGCTTGCCTGTCCCCAGCTCCTATACTAAATCGAACTTGAGGTCCTCCAGGAGGCGGAACTTGAATACAACCTAATATGTTTCCAACTAACGTTTCTAAAGGTATAGGGAAATTCTCAATATAAACGGTATAAATAACACCGAGGCAATTCTGCAATTGTTTATAAAATTATAAAGGTCAAATAGCTCGTTAAATTAGACGATTGTGTACATAAATAATTTTGGTAAAATTCCAAACATGCCAACGTACCCGAAACGTTTCAATATAATCTAATCTGGATACTAAAACAAGACATTTCGGTGCGTACATGATGCTATGGTGATGTGTAATATTACGAGATGGAAGACTAGGAGGAGAGCCATCACTTTCTACCGTATCTTCTTCCTGTATGATAAGATAAACGATTACAAAATGTATTAATTTACCTACATTTCACATTATTTTCATACTTCATCAACAGGTTTGCTTGGTGTAATTGAGACTGTCTCGTTGAAACATAGACAAGCGCAGTAATGTCGGTTTGCGTCGATATCTGTTAAAACAGATACGAAAAATCGAGGCTCTTGTCGTTCCGATGATAACATCCATCCTTGCGGTTGGCAAAACTATAATGAAAATAATGAAGAAATTGAGCTTCAATTATTAACAATTCATATTCTACTTTTACAACAATTACCCATTCGATTCCGTCGATGAATGGTGTGTCGTCCCAATCTGTTTCCGGAAATCTTTGTATTATGATGCCTTGACTTTTGCCACTTCCTAACACAAACACACCAATCAAAAACTCATTTTCAGTATATATGCTCACAGATAGTATTGAAAAAGAAGTTTTCTATTGTTTTAAATACAATCATTCTAGTACAAAATTGAAATTGTAGTATTATGCAAGATAAGATATGAAAATATTTTTGTTATACAATAGTAAATTTAGTGTTCTTTACTTTCTTTCTCATGGTCGAATCCAACTACAACAAAGTAATCCGCAAGACGAGACATTTTTCCGGTTTTCTCGCTACCTCACATCCATTTTACACTAATAAGAACTTCTGATTAATTTTACTTTAATTAATAAAAAAATTGTAAAACTAGACAAAAAAATAAACTACAACGATCGACTTTCAGACTTTGTTGAGCTATGATGTAATATGAAATAATTGCATACTGGATAGCTCTTTATTGATTTTTTAAAGTGTAGTACCCAATTTAGACGCTAGAAACGCTACTTTTTTTCATAATTTTTTGTACTTTATTTTTGCAAGTTGTAACACTGACACGTATGATCAGAGTGATCACGTGATCACTAATCAGATTGATCACTGATGGTTACTGATAGTTGCCGGTTAGCGATCGTTAGTTGATGGTGATCGTTCTTATTCAGATTTTTCAATTTTCTATGAAATTACCAAGTTAAAAATAATTTATTCTTTTTAGATTTCTAAAATAAAAAAGCTGTGCACATTCTTCATATCTAGAATTCTTGATACATAGAAAATTATCTGCTGAAAATGACATCCTGGATACAGATTGTAAAGTAAGTAAATGTTTTTCATTAACGATAATCATTCTTGCAAATAAATAGCGACATTAGTTTGAATCCATTTATCTTGATCATTCGGTGAAATATCGACTTTTAAAAACATAACGATGTTTTCTCTCTGCGAATTATGATAAACGGGAATTTGCAATACACCTTCTTGATGATTTTCAAGCACATCCTGTAACAGATATTGCTTTCTATGAGATACTTCCTATTTCCCGCAGTTGAATTTAACTTAGTTGGATACAGAGGTAAACTAACATTCGATATCCAAGCAATTTTGAATGCTGGAACAGAACTTAACATTGGAGAATTAGCGGTATTTTCAGTCAACGATGCGGCGTTGAAATGAGCACCTTCAATTAGTAATCCTTCCACAGTAAGCGTAACTTTGGCGTTACCAATATAATTCTTCCACGAACATTCCAATTTTAAATTATCCAAGGGCTCTTTCGACAGCCTGCAAATTCGTGGGGATTAAAGTATTTTTATTGTACTATGTAAACAGTCAAGATGAATCAACAAGTACTTACCTTGAAGAATATTGTTTAAAGACATTCAAAAAAGCTTGCGGATTAAAAAAATTTGCCAGATCTATCGATTTTGTCATCATATTTTCTGCATTTTCTTTCGTTTTATACTCGGTCATGATAAAAGCTGCCCGGCTCATTACATTCTTCAAATAAGGAATAATGTTTTTATTACCTTCCCAAATTGATAACCAATCGTCGGGTGTCTATAATTCAAACCAAACAGTAAAATTCTTATTAGTCTAAGAAGTGCATTTAAAATATTTTTGATTACGTACCACACTGCCGTTGATACGTACTTTCTGATTCACAATAGTAGTGATTAAAAAAATCGTTGTTCCATTTGGTGTAACCGTAGATCTTACAGCTTTATTCACATCAACTAATGTCTTATGAATGTTAGTCACCAACTGTGTGGCAAAATTGAATTCATTTATTACAAAAGCTCGTATAGGTTCTTGGCTTGGTTCATCCATTATAGTTTTCATTTTCAAAATTCCAACCTCCTGAAAAATCGAAATTAGTGTAGATCATTGTTTGTAATTAATGAATATTTCTTATTAAAAAATAAAAAACCTGATTCAATTGTTTCCATAGATGTAGAATTGGAGAAATTTTAGATTTCCATTCTTCCATGTTAATTTTACTTATGATATTTTCATATTTTAGGACTAAAATTTAAAAATATAATTCATCGGTTTCAGTTTATTTCGATAATTGGACATATTACAACTAAGTTCCAGGTACCTTTTAACCAATTGATTACATCAGTTGAACGATTCTTTTGCCAAGATAAATCAACATTCAAAGGTAGTGAAAAAAGTTCAGGAGAATCGACCTCAGAAAGTTTTTGAATCATAGCGTTGTAATCCTTTTACGGAATTATTAACGTTAATTTGGAATTTTGAGAATTAAAATTGAAAATACTCAATAATTTCATATTACTTTGATATTTGACGAATTAGGAATGTACATATCAGGAGCCACCAATTTTCTTCCTGAATTGATTACGTCCGAGTTGAAATACGATCTCAAGTACGATTTCAGAACTAGTAAATCTTGAATGTTATCTATTCTGCCTCCGTAAATCGCTTGTTCGCATAATCCATGGATGAAATCCCATTTCACTGAGTTTCTGTGATCTGGAAAAATTTTCGTATGCACATGAATGTGATTGTGAACTAGAAGACTATTAATAATCATATTCTTGCATTGAAATTTTAACTAACACACTCCTCACCTACTTTGAACCTGTCATTAATTATTTTTAAAGCTGTAAATAAATCCGAATCGTTGAATTCGTAAAATTTACACCATCCTTGCGGTATAAAAGTCCTTCTTTCTTGAATGATTGCATGGAACCACGCTAATACAAATGTGCTTCTGGCATGTTCCATCGATACGAATGGTTGATTGGTTAAAGAAGAATAACTCCTTTCAACATTATGTTTAATTCCTTGAGGAGTCTATGATCAAAGCAGAAAATGATTCGATAAAACACTATTACGCATTTATAGGCAACTTTTTTTGATTTTCCGGAATATGTTTATTGTCTACCTCGTAGGTAATTTTTAAACACATCTGAATCCAAGCTGAAGGTAAATTTGGATGAGGTTCTGAAGTCAAC
The DNA here is from genome assembly GCA_900060175.1 of Ferrisia virgata. Classification (NCBI taxonomy): domain Eukaryota; kingdom Metazoa; phylum Arthropoda; class Insecta; order Hemiptera; family Pseudococcidae; genus Ferrisia; species Ferrisia virgata. Next base: position 9,565 of record FIZR01016112.1, read on the forward strand.
CAAAGTCTAAAAGTATCTCGAACGTTATTCAAAGATTTCAATTCTTTTTCAAGTTCTGGCAACCAAGAGGTCATCAAGTGCAGATTTTTCATCATTAACCAGTGCCCGTTTTCAGCCGCTTCGTGTAATAGTTTAATGGCTGCTTCCTTTTCTCCTCTACCTAAAGCAATCTATACAAAATATGGTATTTTATATTACGAAAAATTTTCGAAATTAATCAAAGACTCAATTTTACTTCGTAATAGTTCGATCCGATGATACGTTTAGCTAAAATCCTAAGCTCTTCAGAAGGATCAGCACCCAATGATATGAATAATAATATAGGTTCTTTAGAGTTGGTTTCCGGCAGTATTTGATCTAGTCGTGTAGCACTAGAAGATAATCTTTGTAATCCTGATACGTATAACCAGATTAGACAATTATAATCGCGACCATTTTCTCAGAATTTATGATTTAATGTCTTATTGAAAGTAGATACCTAGCATCCTCTGAGCGAAATATGATAATGCTGTATGAAGAGATCCGGGTTTAAATGCTTGAGTAACGAGCACAGCTTGAAAAGGTGTCAACGGCAAATCCAAAACATCGTGAGAATTATTGTTTATGAATTTTTCCCATAATTTAACGTTTTTAACGTCCAATTGGGTGTATAATTTCGGTAATGTTTGCTATCAAGGGCGAAAAAAAGAACAATGAAGAATAAGTTCATTTGAAACGAATAATGTGAAATAAAAGTGAAGCCTGTTTACTTTTAGAAGATAGATATCATAAGCTTGTTCTTTATTTGCCCAGGATGGCACAGAGTTGAGTACTTCGGACGAATCACTTTTTATATTCGGTAATACTTCTCGACTAAATAGCTCCCATTCCTGTAACAATGTTTTTTTTTTGTTTTCTCAATTGTTTTCAATGTTACTGATTATTTTATCCCTGAAACAATTTACATTCGTTTTGAAACATTGAGGATGCATATTTCGAACTAAATGTAAAGCAAAGGTCAGTAAATCTTCTTTGAACAGGAATCTACTGATGTATTGATACACGAGCTGAATTAATTTACGCGTTTTTCTCTCAATATCAAAATCAATTTGCTCCTGTGAATAAGAATATGTGTTATCAATTATTATTTTACAACGAAGAGGCCATTGACACAATTATATTTCACTCACTTGAACAGGAGAGAAAATTTTTTTATAAATTTGTATGAACGTGTCGATAGATATTTGATAAAAATTATTCATCGATTGTAAAGGTATGGTGCAGAAATACAATGTGGCTGCACTTTCAGCAACTGGTTTGTAAACTTCGCACTCGTCTGTTAATTCAATTTGAATACGTTGTGATTCGAGTAAAGATTGTTTGATCTCAGAACTGCTTTTTTTCGACTCATTCAGAGTTTCTAGTAATTCCTGAAAATGGATGATTTCAAATGCTGATTATTGTGATTAAAATTTGATCGATTGATATGAATAGGCTTACTTTGTTATCCAATACATTGCCTTGAGCATTTGCCAACTCTATCAAGATGCTGTCTTGTAATATAAAAAGTTTAGATTTTAATTGTTCTTCTTTTCGTAATAATTCGGCACGTTTATCTTCAAGTTCTGGTTTTTCAACTGATAAGGCGCATCGTAACAACTTTCGGAAAGAGTAACATCGAGATTTAATGTAGATTAGATATTTAATCGAGAACTAAAAGCTTGAAGGTATTTTCGTACTTACCTGTTGCGACAGACCCGAATATGTAATTTCGAAATTGACACATGTCAGTAATGTTTTGATGAATGAAGGAATATTTGGCTTAGAATCTCTACAAATTAGGTACAGCTGAAAGTCTGAATTATAATCTACTAATTTCTCTCCAACAGCGATCAGTTTTCTTGTACCTGCATAAGATTTTATTGAAATATTTGGTGTATATATTCTAAATATTATCAGTGCATGAAAATTTTTCTTACCTTGAAATACATAATTTCCTCGGAGAATTGGAATCAATATCGGGTCGATTGAGGTAACATCGTGGATAATCAACGATTTTCCGAATCTGGAAAATTTTCATTTTACTTCAGTTTTAGTATCTGTGTTAATAGATTTCGTTTACGTGAACATTTTTTTTTTTTACCTTATGGCCAATTCCAAAGAAGTGTAAAGACGTTGACTGTGTTGAGATATCAATTCAACTGCTTTGTGTTTATTTAAATTATTTTCCAGCCATTTTAATGCGATGTTCGAAGGGTCTATCAATAAAGGTCGTAAACAAGTCTAAAAATAAAAACAGCATATAAACTCTAAATAAGTTTATATAATTGAAATTAGCCTCATTTTGATACTTACACTGATATCCATTTTGGAGAGCTTTTTGGAAAATTCAACGAAATAAATTAAAATTACGTACGTGCCATTCTATTCTAATCAAAAATAGTTCAGTAATGTTGAATAAAAGCTACTAACTTGAGAAATGATAACGGCATTTTGAATAGAAATATAATCAGATGGAAGTCCATCGGAGAACCACCTCAGCTGCTCTTGTTCAGTACTGAGGAATGTTTCTAATTCAAATTTTTCCACGGTTAATAATTTCTGCCATTCGATTAAAGTTGACCTAGGTATCAGAATATTATGAAAAAAACTATCTAAATAAAATCCATTTTTAATTTTCTTCATTGCTTACTTTCTGGTATCTTCCGAAGAATTAGACAAATACACAATTAAAGCCGATGAAAGCAAACAATCATTAGATAATGAAGCCAAATTACTTGACAAATCAACAACCTATTTTTTCGAAATTGAGAATAATAAAATAGTAACCTTTAAATTAGATAGCTATATTATGATGATCTGAAGTTCACTCACTTGTTCGCTCCAACGAGAATACTCTTCATCTAACTTGACAACGAGACCTTCAGCAGCTGCTATTGTTCCTTGAACTTTTGAAAGATGAACCTCAATCTCAGCAGCTTCCTTGGTATTTGTATTCAGTTGCTCTTTTAGTTTGGTTACTGTTTGTTCAACGTCATCGAGTCCACTGCTGAGGAGTAAAATTTGATCTCCAGATTCTTTCAATTTGCTGCGAAGTTTACAAATTAAGATAGAGGAAATTTTTTGAACCTACCGTTAAAATAAACTTAATGATATACTTTTGTAATTTAATTTGTTCCAGTTCAAGTGGTTTAATTTTTTCTAAAATCCTCGAATATTTGACATTGGCGATGACCCAAGCTGCAAGAGGTGCTGCAGCAGCCGAAGCTCTCTTCGCAGTTCTCTCTTCAAAAGACTTTTCTCGTTGACTGAGTAACTGTTCGACTTGTAAACGATTCTCTTTGGCGATGCTACGAGCATCGAAGCATCTGTAACAAGATATTAACCATCGTCGGTGCGATAATGAGTGACCTCTTGACTCTCAAATTAGATGGTCTGTCCAACCTTATGTCCTCCTTTACGCCTCGTTTTGCTAAAAATGTTTTCATGCTATTCCACGACGTGTCCTGGATTCCCATTAGACGTAATACACCTTCCAGGATATCCCTGATGACATCAGGAGGTGCTCTTAAAGAGCGAATTTCTGATAATGATTCAGATTTAATGTTTCCAACTGCCGATTGAGCCTCTGCAAGGACTGGTTCGACTTCGGCGAGCTCGACATCTATTTCTTTTTTCCTGAATATAGTAAATCAGTTTAAAAAACTTAAAATTATCGTATTGCTTTTTGTAGAAAGTTTTTTCAAACCTTATTGTCAACGCATCATTTTCTTTTTCCATATTTTCCTTTAAGACTTCCATTTCACTTTTTTGTAAGCTTGCATTTTGCATTGTTTTGGTAATAAGCTCGAGAGCAGCGTTTGCTTTGCTTTGCTTTTCTGCCAGTTTGGATTCTTGTACAGCTGCATCTTGTTTCAATTGAGCTACGATAGTTTTAGCTTCGACTAATTTAGAAAGACCGGCCTGTTTATTACAAATATTTTCAGTAGTTAGGTTGCATTCAAATACAATGGGTTGTTTGCGAGACATAAGGAATAATCATTTTACCTTCAGTTTTCTCTCATTTTCAGATATTGAGTTCTCTTTGGTAATTTTAATGTGTATGAAGGATTTTACCAACAATGTGAAATGTCTCGGAGTAATGTTCATAATATTTTTAGCACTTTCGTGTATTTCAATGAAATTGTTTCGAATTTCTTCATCTAATAGGGATGCAGAATCCGAACCTTTATTATGCTCTCTGAAAAAAAAAGTTTCAATAAAAATACGATTCTTTTATTTATGTAATTACTTTTACCTATGAATAAAATATTATTCTACCAACTTGGATAAGGTATTTAAGACTGATAATTTTGTAACAGTGCTCCAATCTGATAGCCAAATTGTTTGACATCGTCTTAGAAGCACAGGATTGGATCCCCAACGATTAAAGAAATCCTCGTGAGTAAAGTCAGTCACCAAAATTATGTGTAGGTTTCTTTTAACACCTGAAAAATATATATAAATTTGATGAAAAAGTTCCACAAAAGATTTGAAAATTTCCGTAGGTAATTGCTGTCGCAAAATACAGTAGCAAAAAAGAAAGACTTACGTTCGACGAAAAATTGACTAGGACTTCCTTGAAAATCATGTTGTGTACTGACATCTTTCAATGAAGAACATAAAGTTTCAAATTCCTCCGCTTGATATAGTCCTGGGACCTAAAAAAAAGTATTTTATAGCTATTTTTTCATTTCATTTTCATCATTATAACTATTCTATTACTGACCTCTCCGGCAGCTAAAATACTGTTAATAAAATCCAATACTATAGGACTGATGATATGGTAATCTTCAAAAACAAAATAAATAATTTGATCATCCAGTCCAGCTGCTTGCAACATCTAAAATCGAGAAAAGATAGCCTTATCGCCGTATTTGATGAATTTTTAAATTAACTTGGCAGTTTGTACGCACAGATTTCAAATCATTCTTGAAATTATTTATTCCATAATCAGTTGAAATTTTGAGTGTGAATAATCTTGCTGATTGTCTTTTCGAGATGATCCTAATTGCGGTTTTCCTGCCGTAACCAGAAGGTCCTGGTAGGAACAAGCAGCCTCCTGGAGATGTAAGAACTCTTTCAACATATGCTACCATTTTCCCCAATTCCGGAAGTAAGATTTTTCCATCGATGACCTCGCCTTCATTTTCTAAAGAATATGTATGGATAATGTTACGTTTCTCAGCATTGATTTTTAGTTTCTGTTTCATTCGTAAACTTACCCAATTGAGTAACTTGTTTTTGCAAAAGAAGTAACCAATCTTCTAGTATATATGGCTTCAACGTGCCTCCAACGGGGTTACTGGAAGCTGAATCTTCACATAAGTATACAATTTCTGCAAAAGGAAAAAACTCGATATTTCATTGATTTTATGCTTGTATTGTACTTGTGACAACGTGTCGTGAAAATTCTTACTTTCAACTTGTTCTATTGCGGATGTTTGTCCTAATTCTGTATCGACTACGTTGGTAACAATTCCATGAAATTGAGATTTATCTTGATCATTCACTAATCGATCTTGAAAAAGTCTATATCCTTCATATAGTAACGCCTGTTCGGATGAATTCAAAGAGTAATTTTTATTCGCTACCTATTTAACTGAGCTTATAATGTATTATTTTCTGAAATCAAACCTGAATAATTTCTTGATTATTTGTAATGTCGTATCTTCTCAATGCTACGCACCAGTTGCATATGTCGCGTAAATTAAATTTGTAATGAGAATACGATTGATTGGAGAAGTGATCTTTTACCTTTAAAACATTTTAAATTTAATTTGAAAAATTTTTTTTCCTTTGAATGTTTTGAAAAAAAAACAAACCTACTTTAATGTAAATTCCAATAATGATCAGTGACATAACTGATATCAATTTTTCGGCTATATTCAGTGGTCTCAGATACGATAAACATATAGTTTGTAAGTCTGCTTGATCAGGAGGCCTAATACAAATGTTATTATTGGTGAATTAATTTTATAATTTTTAAATATCATTTTTGATTGTATACTTATATGCACGGATTGAGATTCAGTAAGTAGATAGGTACATTGAAAATAAAATTATCAACTATAGGAACCTACCAAATTGAAATCAAATTATTCAAGTTGGTGAATCTTGTGTTCAAATTATCGCAAGATAGTAACGAGCACACTAATTGAATTTGTTCCATATTTACCCATTCCATATGAGATGGGTCATAAAATCCTTGATAAATAAGTATCTGAAAAAATGCAAAAAAAAAAAAAAAAAAATTGAAAAAGTTCTATAACTTTCAAGATGAAGTTGCAATATCGAATATTTACGTACCTGTTGTAGAAATGAAACTAATATGTTAGAATCCCATTTATCCATTTGAACAAGGTTCAGATCTTTCAAATGTAATATAAGTCTTTCAGAAGTTTTTGGCCTGAATACCAACCCATGATTACTGTTGACAAACATACAAACCTGAAACATCGTAGTAAGATGAATGTAAAAAAATAATACAGCCATCTTTTTTGCTTAAATTAGCATTGCGAATACCAAACACGTTAACTTAAAAGATTTCATACTTGGGTTAATTTTTGTAAAACATGGCTCGGAGCAATTTGAGGACTGCAGCAAATTGTTACAATTTCTATACCTCTCATTTCTTGTACACAGTAATCTAGCAGTGCACTGCAAATATGAAATACTAATTAGCTTACTGTTAGCTTCTTATATTATCTAGGTAGGTAATTAGGTTAGGTACACTGAAAGAGTGCACGTGGCAAAAAGGCGCGAAAATAACGCAGTCAACACGCATGCCAATTGAAGGAACCACGCACGCTGATTGGATTGTTGTTTTCCCATATTTTTTACCACGAGTATTCCTTCAATATACTTATTATAATATTCGCACAATTTAAGAAAGGTTAACAATTCAAATGCAAGTACTTTTTACCGGACCCCTGAGGCCCAATAAGAATAAATGAATTTCCTCTGGTTATCCATGTCTTAATAGTATCTATGCATGATTTAAACTGAGCAGTTTTTACAACTCCTGAAATGTCTATGGTATTGTCGCTGTTGTAACAATCAATACAGTTCCTGACATTGTCGAAATATGTAAATAGTATTTTCGATTGATCCGGTATAAATTCTTCGGTCCATTCTAAAATCTGAATAAGTAGTCAAATAAGTAGGTAATCAATTCATAAAATAGGTAAAAAAAAAGTAAAATGGTGAAATTTACTTGTTTGAAAAATGCTTCTTTGCTTGAAATGGTTAAAACTGATCCCAGTCCATGCATCAGACAAATGCTAAATTCTGATTTATCAACCACATGTGTCATAAGAGTTAAACAGGAACGAACCAATGATACAGTGGAAATGTTTGCTAAAGCATCACCTTTACTATTAATCCATTCTAGACCTGCAGGTAGAAAAGAATGACCGAGTATTTCAACTTTCAAATTTATTTTGGATGTTTTTCGTTTGAAAATTCTTGCATACTTTTGTAGAAATATTTCTCGATTAATGGACTTAATTTATAGGCTTGTTCGGGAGATCTTTTCTGGAGCCAACTTTCTATTAGATATTTAACATCTAAATCTTGTTCGCTGAAAAATATATAACTCGTGAGAAGAGTCTAATTTAGATAAATTCATGTTTAATCAAATGGATTCAGACATTGAAACACCAAGTTGGAAATCAGCGAGTACAGTGGTAAGGGGATCACGGAAATTTTTTGTTCAGAGTTACTCAAGACTTCTCCGTTAGGAGCGTTGTTCGTTAATTCACGATTTTAATCGCCATCAACCTAGATTTCAAACTTAGATTCTTTCAAATTTCTGTCTAGCAAAAGAAAAACTTCTGCCTAAAGACACTGGAACTACAAAATGCCCATCTGCAGGTTACAGTGGTAAAGGGATTACTCTAAATCCCAGTACCAAGTTGTTCATGACATAGTCGTTAGGAGCGCTATTCATTAAATCCTACAGAGGCACATTCTGAAATTTCTGCATTTTGATTGGTTGAGATCTCAGTGTTTGTCTGCACTGCCATAAAATTATGTAGCGCTGTCGGTTTTGTTCAAGAAGTAGAGCTGCTCTCAATGGAGGTTTATCAGCTGAACAATAGCCGGGATGCAGTAAGTAGTGCTTCCACAGGATAGACTGCGAGTAAGTATTTATCACTTCCTCTTACCAGATGGGCATCGTGTAGTCCCAGTGTTTATAAGTCTACCCAATGACTAGATATCTATCTAAAGAAAGAATAACTTCCAACCGATAACCGTTGAACCAAAATTAGTGAACAGCGCCTATACAGGGAAAAACAAGCGAAACTCTGCACCATAATCCCTTAACCTCTGGTGCAGGAGATTTCCATCTTGGTGTTTCAGTGTCTACACAAATGGGTAATTAAAACCTCATTAATATGATTCCCATTCTGGAAACAGTCGCTGGAGACGCATGCTGTAAATTATGAGTTTCAAATAAAAAATGAACGTTTGATTCAAATTGTATTCTCCACCCCGAGGGTAATGTCAATAGGCGGTTATCATCCAGAACGGAATTTAACGACTCGATCCATTCGGGATCTATGTCTCCATCGAATAATATCCACGACTGAATGTCTGCAAAGAGTGAATCGAATGTTAAGTGTTATGATCTTCGTGCCAGTTCACGCGCAATATTATAATTCCCCACCAGAAGGTTCGGCATAAACTCGTTGAGCTACAGTACTCAATACACCATCCATCCATTGTCTAGTATCTACATCGATTTGACCAAGAAGCTGAGTACGAGGCATTGCTTTTGGATTCACTGTGTATTGGTTGATGGTATGGCCTAGTTTTACTAAAGCCTAAACGAAAAATTACCCGTAAGTATGTGGTTTTCCTCGAGCTTGTAATATTTTAAAAAACTTATTTTTGTTACATGTTTTAAAAGTCGGCAAACAGTCGATTTTCCAGACCCCGATGGTCCGACGATTACTACTCCCATTCTTTGTTCTAGTTGTTCGTATAGTTCCAAGCATTTCCTTATCTAGATGAGTGAACTTTGAAATAGGTATTAATGAACATTTTTTTTCTATCAGCACTAAAAAAGAGATATTCACTTGTCGAGGATTAGGTTGCAATTTAAGATCTTTGAAACTTTCATCAAGTGCTGTCATGATATCCTCATTATCTAAAGTGTGAAACTGTACTCCTTGGAACATGTCTTTCAATAGCATATCAAATTGTTGCGCGTCGGCGAATGTTAATTTGGATAGAGTGTTCAGTCTCACTGCTTGAACTACCAGTGCTAATTCGTCCATATCTTGCGAAGTCTTATTTGCTTTTAATGCAGTTTTACATCCTCCTATTACAGTTTTCAATGCTCTCAAACCCCAATCATAATGCTTCTGCTGGGATAATACCTTCCTGTAGTACAACGGTTGCATCACTTTTGTGCAAATACATTATTGTATCATAATTCAGAAAATAGGTATAACTACTTGGCGATATCAAATATCTGTACTAATTTTCTAGCAATTAATTTGGCTTTTTTAAAACCTTCGCTAAACAAAATGACTTCTGCTATTAATAAATTATCAGGCTGAGACATGGCAATAGGTCTGAAAAGTTGTTTCAAATTATCAGGCAATTTTTGACGACCTCCATATCCTCTACCAACTGGATTCATTGTCACAAATATTCCAGTATCCGGGTTCAATTCAATCTAGTCGACAAATATGTGTTACCCATTAAAAATTAACATCTTGGAATAATGTCCATACCATTTACCTGTCTATTCATCAAGACAATGTTTCTCTGATTACTTCGTAATGCTTCTTGAATAATATGAATATGAGTTGACACAGCAGATAATGTAGCTTCTTCTAATCTATTGAATTCGTCAAAACACCCCCAAGCACCACATTTGACTAAACCTATCAATATTCTTGTCAATGATTGGATATCGAGACCCTACAGAGCAGAATTAGTACTATTCATCAAGAATTTTATCGTAAAATAAAATGCTTTACTGGAAATGTTACCTCGTCGCAGTTGAACACCAAAACTTGCCTTCCAAATAATCTTCCAAGGGCTTTAACTGATTCTGTTTTTCCTGTGCCTGCTGGACCATAAGGGTTTCCACCTAATCCCATACTCATGGCCTGTGGAAAGCATCAGTTCAATTTGAATAAATATAAATTTGCTGACTGTACTGTATCATACATTTAGGTATTCATCGGGTATTACCTGCGTTAAAGTCAAATAACAACGATCCGTTAGAGGCGTATGCACTAATTTCGGCGCATTTCCTTGATATTCAAACGAATATCGGAATTCAGCATCGACCATCTTTATTACAACGTTGTTATCTTTTAGGTAAAATCTGCATAATGATACGTGGTATGAAAAAAGTCATTTTGTCATAATTTGAAGACCAACTCAAATTACCTAACGCGTTTCTGCCAACTCCACTCATCAATTTCATCAATTCCATCATTGATGAGATCGTTGACAACGCTTATATGATATATGGTATCGAATATTAATGCTTTCAGCTTTAATTCTAACACCGAAGTTTCTTTACTATTTTCCATTTCCAAATCTAGCCTCGTGTAAGCTCCTAGTTGCTCCTAAAAAGAACTGTTTCAAAGGATATTTCTTTACAGTTATAGCATACGCTATAAATTCAGAATCCTACCTCGAGTGATTTCAATAATACTTTTAATTTTCTTTGCTTAATTGCTTCTTCGCAACGCGATGTAAACGAGATACTTTCAGCTAAGCATAGAATTTGCGATGGATATACGAGAGGATCTGCCCCTTTAAGACATTTAACCAGCGATTTTTTTAATGTTTCTCGCATCTCAACGCTTAAACTGCTCAACCAGCTCTGAAAAGTGATAATTTCAATGATTAGACGTTTGCTATACCTATTATTTTGATTTTATTAAATAACTATCGAGCAACCTCAACATCTAGTGAAATGGTGACTGGATTGTTCAAAGATACCGATTCCCCTTCGAGAGATTTCACAGCGATGATATTATTTTTATCAAAAACTACGCTATTAATTCCGGCGAATAATTTTTTCAAATGGGATTGTACCACTTCGGGTTTGTTAGCCTGGCCTAAAATTTCTAAAAGGTCATCGTCACTAAGGAAGTAGAATCTTGGAAACTTGAGTCGTTTTTCCTGTAAAATATCTCATTTAGATTCAAGTGATCGAGTCAGTTAATCCCTATAAAATTACATTACTTATACGAGATATTACTTCCAAATATTCATTTAAACTCTTCTGACAAATGTTAAGCTGTTGAATTAAAGTGTCCAAGGTGTAACGTAAATTGGGTATTCGACATAGACTAATTACACGCTGATCTCCGGTACTGATAAGATTGATAACGTAACGGAAATCTTTATCGATACGTTCGAAACGAGCTTTTTCTATTTTCATAGTGTCGCTTTTGAAGATAGGCTCGAGATATAACCATCTGAAATCATTCATTTACATAGTAGAGTTTTATTCGAGAGAGTATTCCGAAAGAACTTACTTTCTTTGAATTTCGTTCAAATTTCTCAAATAGTAATCCAAATCTATAAGTTTAGTTTCCCAAAGTGAAGTATGATCTCTAAACTGTTCGTAATTGGAAGAGCCCGCCATAGATTGCAATAAACACTGGTTATCACCTATCTGTTAGGTAATTCGGAAAAGAGTTACCAATTTTTCATATTTATTACTAGATAGCGAATGCTTGAGTATGAAATTGTTTTACTTTTGATAAGATATTTTTGTAGTCTTTAATTAGATTAATTTCAAATCCTTTACTATCGACATGAGGCATAAAAGAAAACTTTGATTCGACTTCCCATACATCCAGTTCTGCCAATGCTTGTCTGATTACTATTTCGCTGGCTGCTCTGTTATTTAATTCCTATATTTAAAATTTCCAAATACTGGTAGCCATATTGGTTGAACGTATTGTAGAATATAAATGTACTTCTCTACTGACTTGTATAGCATCCAAATTACTAACAACTGCGTCTTGAGCTTTGAGGAAATCTCCGAACGTAAGCTGATCGATGGATTTCGATGGAATTTTCAACAACGCGCATAACTCGGACCAGTGTTTATCGCTGAATACTTCGCCACGAAGATATTTTATATGCGAGATGAAATTCTATAGTAAAATACTTTATACTAAGTTCAACGTGGCTCGATATTTTGAAAGGTATTGTAAGTTAGATAAATTTACTTTATGGTTTTGTAAATCTGTCACTAATCTTGCAGTCAATGGAGTCGTGTTGGTTTGGTTTAATTTTTCTTCCCATTGCAAAAGAAATGATTCAAACTTATTGACACTTTTACCTCGAAAAACCAACCATTCTTCGGTACTCAATTCGGCAATACCTTTATACAATCGCGAACTCAATTATGTTCATTTTTATCAAAAGATAAGCTCGATAATTTCGTTACCTTGAGTGAACTGTTCGTAAAGCCCCCAGATATCTTCAGTTTCTTTCAGTTCTTTTTCAAATTCAGTACATTCTGAAAAATCTGGTACTTGAATTCCGAATTTCTCATAATCTCGTCTGAAAAATTCAAAGTAATCAGTGTAAGATTCTTCAACAATTATCACAAAATCTTTCTCTTCGAATTCAGTTAAAACGCAGTGACCACCTCGTACCTTATTTTGGAAATATTCTCATATAGCTTATTCCATTCTTCACGTTTTTCCTTCAAGACTTGCAAATTATTTTCTATAACCGCGTTGTTTCCATCGATAAGATCGGTTTCCTTAGGACGAACTCGTTGCCATCGTATTACAAATTTTTCCAGCTCAGAAGCTAAATTATCAGCTTCATTTATCAATTTAGATTTTATAGTTTCAACCTGTGTGAATTGAAATGAATTTGGTCAAAAGTTTATCGTTCCGCGTAGTTCACAAATTCCTTCGAAAGAAATGATCGGGAAATTTCTCTTGGTAGATAAATAAGTGTACTTTGGAAATTGGAATCAAGCATTTATTTCCAATGCTGTATGATCAGTGCTATGTAAATCGTAAGAGTTATAATGACTCTTGTCTAAGGAATTTTACATTCGTTATATGTATCACTGTATGTATATGTATTCCCCTCCCCGTTCAGTTTCATTTTCTTGCAAAACGTTAGCATATTGATTGAGGATGTAGATATAGATACCTGTCTATTCATATGAAATTGCTGATTATCTAAAACAGTTTGAAAATTATTCCACGCTTGTTTCGCAGTTACAACCTGGCCAACTCTTTCTTTAGTCCAAGAAGAGAGAACTTTATTTTTCTTATCCATTTCTTCTATCATTTCGAGCATCTGTGCGGAGACGAAATCGAAAACCTTTGAGAAAAGCCAACACAGAATTTGACTATTTATCTTTCTTCTTGTATTTAACTTACCTGCTTGGATTTATCTATAATTTGTCGATACGCTTCATTAGCATCACCGATCTCGTCCAAAGACTGAGGTTGATATTCCAGTTTTCTCTTCGATTCTGATATAAATCCTTCTATGGCATTCACATCGATCATTATTGATGCGTACAACGTTATTGACAGTACATCCCAGTATCTGTTGTTATGAAGTTCGATTTCTGATCGTACAGGAGCCGTGGTTACGGTGAAACATTCTACTTTATGTTCACAGCTGCAAATTTGAATCGCACAGATCGAAGGAAGAAGTTACCTATATATTATGGAACATTGAAATGTTTAAAGAATGGTATTTTACTTGACTATTTTAGCTATTTCTTGACCCCAAGCTTTGGATGTTCTGAAATTCATATCCCACTCGTCAGCTGTTCTGATGTAATCTTTAGCTGTGCTTTCTAAATCAACTGCTCCTAAAGCCACTCTATCAATCCATTCGTCTTGTAAAGCGAGTAATTTTTCAAACAGATTTTCAGCGTTTGCGTAAACTTGCTGGAACTGATCGGCATTTCTGAAAAATGTATTCGTGGTATAAAAATGATGGACGGTATTGCAGTAAATCATTCTGTATCTTAAATAACTAGAACTACCTGCTAACCATGACCGGAAATATAGAGCTGGAGACTTCAGAGACACCTTGAAAAGTTAACGGAAGGGTTATGAAGCGTTTCAGTTGATTATAGTACTTTTTTTTAATCTCTTCCAAGGGTGGATTGAACTGCAACCTTTGTTGTCTATGGACAGAAATACGAAGATTATAAAAGTGAAATAAACAGCCCTCTAAGAGTTGATTTGTATATCAAACCTGTATACTAATTCTATTTTTATTTCCGGTAGATGCAGATTCAAATTTAACAGTCCAACTTGGTATCGATATTGTAAAACTTTATAAATTTGATGATCCCAGTGAATTAGCCACGTCTTCGTATTCGAATACTAAAGATGAAAAAAAAATTTAAGATGTATTTTCCTTTCAGGGAGAAATTTAGCATAATGAATTTTGTAATGCTAAAATCAAAATTTTTAAATTTACAGTTGAAATCTCAGAAATCATTAGAATACAGTTTCTGATAGTCGGTATTCAACTTTTGATGTCAAGTCATTTCATTTAATTTATAAAATCAATTTACTAGTAAATTCTTTAAGATCGTTAAAAATCATCGAAAATTAGATAAAAGTTCAATAAAAATGAATATAAAGTGCAAAAATTGATCAAAAATCAAGAAAAATTATTAAAAGATGGGTGAAAATAGAATTGAAACATGAACAATTCATCCTGATTTTCGTAACACATTCCATTTTTCATAATCAGTATTGTGGGTGGGAAGAGTTCAATGGGGCTAAAAAGTCGAGACCCCCAAAAGGCACATCCAGGGCCCCTACTAAACGTGCATACCTAATTTCAACTTCCTGGCTCAATTTGGAGAGGGGTTATGCGAGGAACAAACTCGAAAAATAAGAAAAAATGATCGAAAAACCACTTTTTTGGGGCTGCGAGGGAATGAAATGGGGGGCTGAAAAGTCGAGACCCCCAAAAGGTACATGTAGGGTCTCAACTAAATGTACATACCAAATTTCAACTTCCTGGCTCAATTTTATGGTGAGTTAAGGGAGGAGCAACCCTTTTTTCAAGGTCAGAAAGAGGAAAAACCCCCATACCTCCCCTCCTAATTGACTTAGGAGGTTGATTTTTGGATATATTATACAACTTTTGATTCTCTATCAATTGGCTTAAAAAGGGGCAATTTTTGCGTTTTTGATCCCTCAGCCACCCCCTCCCCCCAATCGGGGCATAATTGAATTTTGACCCAAGTTCATCCCCACTCATATGTATCTAATCTGCCGCCAAACTGGGCTGATTGACCGAATCGGAAATATTTTAGTCGGTATCAAGCGCAGTAGATGATTTTATTGTTCGGAGGAAAAAAAATTAATTAAGTATCTGACATGACTAAAAATCGGATTTTGTTGATATTCTCCCTCCTCATCCGCTGTTGGTCGATAGACTGTAATAGCCTGATTCTCATTGACAGTATATGACATAGAAAATCAGGCTAAAAATGTTTAAAATTTTCAAAAATTGGTTAAAAATTGAAAAAATGGGTAAAAAAAGTAAATAATTAAACAAAAATCATGAAAAAAAATCGTTGAAAATTATCGAAAGTTTTGGTAAAAATTTGTTAAAAATAGGTAAAAACTGATCGAAGATCACAAATAATTGGTACAAAATTGTTAAAAATTGACATAAATTATAAAAAATTGTTAAAAATTATCGAAAATTTGGTAAAAATTTACCTTAAATGAGTAAAAGAAGCCGAGAATTTGGTCAAAAATTACGAAAAACTGTTGTAGAATTGGTGAAATTTGACTTAAATTATGATGAAAATCGTTGAAAATCAGCGAAAATTCGGTAAACATTTGATAAAAATGGGTAAAATATACAAAAAATTTACCAAAAATCACGAATAATTTTTGTAAAATTGGTAAAAATTTAGCAAAAATGAGTAAGAAGTGCAGATAAATCGGTCAAAAATTGCGAAAAACTGATGCAGAATTGTTAAAAATTGATCTAATTTATGATTAAAATCATTGAAAATCATTGAAAATTTAGTAAAAATTTATGAAAAATTGGTGAAAATTGCGGAAAATTGATCAAAAATCAGGAAAAATGAGTGACAATTGGCCCAAATTATGGAAAAAAATCTTTAAAAACCATCGAAAATTTTGTACAAAATTTGACTAAAATAGATGAAAAGTACGAAAAATTGTTGTAAAATTGGTGAAAATTGGCATACATGATGAGAAAGATTGCTGAAAATTGTAAAGAAATGGGTAAAAATTTTACAAAACTGGTGACAAGTGCAAAAAATTGATCGAAGATCGAGAAAACTTGTTGAAAAATGTGAGAAAAAGACTATTAGCGTGCGATTCGTATACTGTGTGTTTTAGCGGGATGAAAAAAATCGTTGAAAATCATCGAATACGAAAAATTGTAGTAAAATTGGTGAAAATTGATCTAAACGATGAGGAAGATTCCTGAAAGTCATTGAAAACTGGATAATTATTTATTAAAAAATGCTAAAAAGTGCATAAAATTGACCCAAGTTATGAAAAAAATCGTTGAAATTAAAATTTATCAAAAGTTGAGTAAAAACTAGCCAACATTTTTAAATAAAATATCTTTTCTAAAACTCCACTTTTAAAATTCCTTGGGAAATTTGACGGTAAATCATTGTGATTGGTAATACCGAAAAAATCATTTCACAAAATCGTGACAATTTTTCAAAATGATCTCCCAGCCCTGAGGCATATTCATCCATGTTAAATGCGTATATAAACTTACGAGAGGTGCTGAACTTTTGGCTGATAAATCATTTCAAAATCTCACCTTACGGTTTACTTCAGCTATAATATTGCGTATTTCACGTAACGTATCCCTCCATTTGAATTTTTCTTGCAACAAATCAGTATCAGCTAAACTTGAAACCTTTATCAAATGATATAATAAAAATACATACGAGTAATGAATGAAAATAAATAGCAAAATTTATACCCGTAGGTACGTTATTTATAAAATTATATTGCATACCTACCTTTTGGGTTATCTGCGTGTGATAAAAATACAATTCGTTGTTTTCAGTGGCCAGTCGTTCGACTACCGTTTGAAGACGGGATATATATTGATCAACAGCTGAGCTATCAGACCAAGTGACAGAATTTTCAGATTTTACCAATTTCGACAGATCCATCGCCGATGATAACATCATTGGTCGCTGAGAAGGTATCATTCGATCACCAATGGTATTGTGGAAATTTGCCACCTGTACGAGATGAATTGCAAAATCATTTCAAACTAGGATGAACCTATTCTATCGTAGGAAAAAGGTTACCTACTTGCTCTAATGCTTTAGCACGTTGCATGAACAGTTTGGCTTTTTCGGCAATCTCCGCGATCTTCGGTGAGATTTTATAACCAAGTAATTGTAGTTGATGTACTTCTTTTATTAATTTTACTAATTTAGGGTTATAATTGACTTTCATTAATTTTCCTTGTTCGAAGTGAACTACTGGATCGTCAGTACGTAAGCTAAAAACATTTGTATCGATAGGTACCTATTTAATACTTCGAAAGATGTAATGTTTACTTTACCACTAATTTGGAGATACCTTAAATTGGAGCTTTCAATAGCTCTACGTGTTTGTGTTAACCATTCTTTAAATGTATTCGAATCATTTGCTTGCAATTCTTTGATAAAAGAAGATAAGGATTCGTTCAGCTTGGTATAATTTGCCAAATCGTGTAAAACAGATTGACTCACACTTTCCATATCTTTCACCTGAAACGTGATCCGCATTAAAAAAAATTTCAGTAAAGATTTTCCACTGTGTACGTACTACCTTTTTAATGGTTTCTTTTATCCACATAATTTTCAATATCATTTCCGGTAAGTCGATGTACTCGACTGGGAATTTAGTGACAAATGCTTCGTGTGAAAATAAATCTGCCGAAGTTATATCGTTAATGTAATCTTGTAGTAGCACTAGTAACTTTTGACGTTCGGATTTGATCATATTTCGAATTTCAGTGCGTTGAATTAAATTTTGATAGCGGATAAAACATTCCAAAAGCTGAAAATATTCCATTGAATTAGTTGCATAAGCTTAGTTGTGTATTCTTTATTAATTCGCGGATGAATTACTAACTTGAAATACGTGTTCTCCGCAAGAGGATAATTTACTTTTTATTTTATTGCCCACATGCTCTTCCAAAGGCTTCAGATTTTCGTCAAAAAATACCAAAGCTGATTTCCACATGTGATCTGTGTAGGGGTTGTACTGAATTGGATTGATATCTAAACAAATTGTTCAAATTATCCATTGACAACTGCTAGTAAAGATTATTTGGGATTGTCTGCTGAGCTTGAAAAATTGCTTCTCTTAAAAGATGCATTTACATACCAGAAAATATGTTGAAAACTTCAGAAACGTTGAGTTCTTGTTGTTCTTTCTTAGTCAGAATTTGACAAATGTTCTGATGAACATTTCTCACCTCGATGATCTAAGATAGAAGGAATTACACCGGAAAGTAATTGAAATTCTGAAAAATGTCTTAAATACGATTTTCAATAGGTAACTAAAGACTACGCTCACTTGATTCAGTCTATTAGCAAAATGTTTAATGTAGTTAGGACTGTGTGAATCATCAGTCCATTTATGAAGTGAATAATTGGGCCAAATTATTTTAGTCAATTGATTACAAGTGTCCATCCATTTTTTGCATATTTCAATGCACTGAAAAAACAACGAATAGAATTTTGTAATTTTACAACTGAAAATAAATTATTAACGGTGATTTTGATCAGTTGCCTACCGTCAACAGAACTTCATTTATTTCATGAAATGACTCTGTCCATACGTTTTTCTGTTTCAGATTTTCTTGAATAATTTGGCAAACCATGTTACCTGAAGTAAAATTCAAAATCATGAGTTTATTTTCATCATAAATTTTGATTTACAATGACAAAATAACAGTATGATAAGCTGTTCAGGTACCTACCGATTATATCAAGTAAGTTATCCATTCTATCTTGAGGAAAAATGCAATCGTCCAATTTCCAAATATCATCCAAACCGTTGTAAGCATCTTCAAGCAAATCCTCCAAATTAATCAGTTTATTAGATTGTAAAAACCTGACAAACAATGATGCCAACATTTTTCATAATTTTAATCATCTCATACAGTTTAATGATTTATCGAAGAAGAACTGATTTTGTATTTACTTTGTATCTAGAGGATTCAGAATTTGCAGAATACGTTTGGCTTGTGTTGCGTCTTTTTGTGTTTGTTTTGAGTGAACAAGGTAATTCCAATAATCACATTCGTCTTTTAGAGATAATACTCCTGGAATCAAGAAAATTCCTTCATTAAAAATATCATTACCGTAGAAAAAAAAATTCTGCTCGTATATTTCTAGTCATTGTTTAGTTTTACTGATGAGCTACATATCGTTAGAGAAATACGTGTGAAAGCAAACCTGATAAAGATGATTTTGTATCATTTATGCTATTCTGTACAACAGCACTTTTCAAACCAGTTTGTAAATTTTCAAATAGCATTCTTAATTTGATGTCTTTTATGTCTTGTTCATTCTAATAATGAAATATCGCATTCGTAAATACATAAATTTACCTATTTATCTAATTACCTATTTTGTTCATTTTTTCGTACACGTTTTACTTACTGCTCAGAAAGAAAATTAACCTACTTGAGCAAATAAGTATAAATACCTACCTGAAATAAAGCTGGAATGTACACGTTTTGTAAAATACTGTAGAAGCTACTCAAAGGAGGATTTTGCAAAGAACATATTCTTAATATATCATTCATATTGTCGCCGGTTACAGCACAAGGCGAAGTTTTATAAAACACTAAAGCGTTTTTCATTTTCTGAGGCGATATCTGAAACAATATTACAAAAGTAATTAGCAAAAATTGACTACAAAAGGTTGTATACTTATAATTCCGGCGAGTTTACCTTCTGCTCAATAAGAATATCTGAGCCTGTAAAATCAATGCATAAGAGCAGTGTTTTTCGATCATTGAGGAAATTATCGACGATCTCGCTTTTGTATATGTTTTCCAAATTTTCAACCGATTTACCGAAATAGTTTTCTAAATATGATTGATAAATTAAGAGTATGTGATAAAGTTTCAAATAAAATTATGAGCTTGTTCAAAAATTTGTTATATCACTAACCTGATACTTTGATAATAAAATCTTTACGATTATCTTGAAGTATATCCATTTTGTTGGTCATTCCGTGATCACAGAATTGTATACATTATCATTTCATCTGTATTTACGAAATGGTGAGTTGTATAGGATTAATTAGCACAAGTTCAGCATTCACACAAATAGAGTTGCTATAGAAACTAGCCATATGAACAATACAAAAATGCTATTGTAAGTTTGTTTAGAAAGGAGGGTGAATTGAGATTGAAGTATGAAATTTGCCGCTGTAGTAGGTATTAACAGTGCTAGTTTATTCATTTTGAAACTGGAAGTGTCGTAATGATTAATTGAATTGTGTATTTTATTTCAATAGATTTTCTAGATATACTTATGAAAGTACTATTGAAAAGTTTTCTGGTTCTTTTCCTTTTTTTTTTTTTCATTTGTGAAGAAATGAATCAACCTCAACTGACTTTCTTCTGGAAACTATACCGGATGAAATTAGTTTACTTCTCATGTAGACAATAATTTTTATTGATCATATAAAATTATATTTATTATACAACCGGTTTAGATTACCTATGTTTTTATATGTTATTAAAATTTGAACTTTTCAAGTGTTTGTTCAAATACGCATACAGTACGTTACTGCGTTTAATCGCTGCAAATATACAATATGAATGATTAGATAATTTATTTGTAAAAATAATGAATCATTTATAACGTTGATAGTTTAAGAAACGTTAAAATCTATGTATCATGTTTGTTCCAGGTGTATCACGATAAATATTTAATTGTACGTATTCATTATGATTTGGCTTACATCAAAATCAGATGTACCGAGTTTACTTACTTCGTTTTGTAACAATAAAATAGTTGTCTTTGTTTAAAGTCTAGTTCATCAGTAATGCATATCAATTCGTCATTAATCATATCAAGAACCCGAATATTCGGATTTAATACTTTTATGTTCTTTTGAAAACCCATTCAACGATAAATACAGCTGCTGTAAAAAACTTTCACCGGCTTTGGAAAAATAGAATTTCATTATTTTCTCTATGAAATGACGATATAACATTCATACATTTCACGTCGCTAAAAAAAAAGGTGAAGACGGTCGACAACAACGTTACTTTAGGAACCCCTCCAATGCTCTACATTGACTACCCATGAGCCAATGACGTGACGTTTTAGCACAAATAAAGCCAAGTAGTGGGGATATAAGTTTGTTCTGTTTTGTTTTGATTTGATTCCGAAGTGATAGAATTGTACTGATACGCATTATATTTATCTCGCGTAAAAAAGCAAAAAATTGCAATTTACCTTGACGTATAAAGAAAAAAGTGAGTGATAAAATTTGCATTAAGGTGTCGCCGAAATATTAATCATGTTGTCTATGTGAAACAGATAGTTGGACTAGTCTTACAATCGTTCGTTGAGTCGAGTGTTTCATACGTTTGGTGGCATAGCTTTGTTGTATTTAGCAAATATGGATGTTGATAATGATCCGATCGATCAAAATTTACTACTGCAATTCACCTGCTTGGGTACGACGGACAGAGATGATTTAGTTAAGCAGTTCAAAGAACTTATCGATAATAGAATAGATGATACTACAGCAAGTTTCTTTCTCGAAATGAATAATTGGTTTGTAATGGTGACTACGAGATTATTTTACCTTGATAATTTGAATTTCAAACAAAGAATTTTTTCTCGTTAACAGGAATTTACAAAATGCAATATGCTCATTTTTCGATTACGAAACGCCTCGCAAATTACCTTCGATGAAATTGGAAGAAGGAAAGTTACTTAGTTCAAATTTTAATATACCTCCTAATACCAGGTACTTAATTACTCAAGCCTAATGCTAATTAACTGCGTAGATACGATTCATATTTTATCTATCGCATAATTCTTTGGTGTAGATTTACAATGAGTTGGACGGTTAGAAATAACGGCGATGAATGTTGGCCTCACGGATGTTCGCTTCAGTATATAGGAGGAGACCATCCTTGTAGCATTAAAGCAATACCTGTTCGTGTACTTCCTCCTGGTCTAAGTACAACTATAGTGTTAGATTTTGTTGGTCCAGCTGAACCTGGTTTTTATCAAAGTAAATGGCGAATGACGACACCATTTGGTGCTTTCTTTGGTGGTAAGTTATAGGCCTGACGAAAAATGTAATGATAATCTCATAATGTTAGTAATGAAATATTAATTTTTGTTCAGATGTACTTTGGGTAGTTTTTCAAGTTAGTGTTAAACTAAATGATAATGAAGAAATAAGCCTATCCGAAGAATTAGCATCGCGTATGGCTTTAATCGATAATAACGAGAATACTGTTCAAGACGAAATCAATTGTAGGACGAATAATTTGAATTCGAATCAATTTTACGGGCCAGTGCAAGAATTTGTAAGTATTCGAATCGAATTTTGCTATTTTTATTGATGATTTATCAAACATATAAACGGTTTGTTTTTTTCCAGACACCTGCTACAGACCAACGTGCAATGGAACGTGAAGATGAAGAATTCTCTTGATAGCAAAATTCTAAACGCCATTTTATTGTGATACCGATATTGTTCGTTGTTTGCCCCGTCATGTTTTGTTAATCATCCAAGAACTTGGTAATCGATAACCAGTTCATTCCGTTTGATACTCATCGAATCAAAATTCCAACTATGGAAAGTAATATACAATTTGAATTTTAGAAGCAATGATCCTTTGTTTTTTTATGCGTTTCAATTTTCTTTTTTTTTTATAATGGTCTATATGGATTCGAGTTCTTTCCAAATTGAATTGTATAAACTGTTTTTAACCATTTTATCGCGTAGTATATTTATTTATTGTATAGCGTAGTTTGTTATTGTTCTTGTAGAAATCTAACATTTTGTTTTTAAGTTAAAGTACATAATTTGTTTGATTTTAATATATTTTAATCGCGTAATTCGTTACTTAAAATTTTAATTTTCGTTTCGTTTACAAATTTCTGAAATCCATTTATTCAAATCAAGATATGAAATGATTTGGACAGTCGGATTAATTCTCTGAAGCAATTATGATTCGCCAAACAATTTTTGAATTGGAAATGAGAAATAAAGATGAAACAAGCAGCGTCTCCAATTTCTACAACACTACCGAATCATTTTTGCATCGAAAATCTTCTGTTCACTGCAGTAAATTGATTGACTTGCAATATGACGAATTTTATAATTAAAGGCTGCAACGAATAATTGTATGCCTATTCGAAATACTTTCCTACAAATCATCTCCTAGTTAGTTTTATACTGAAGTATTGGAAGAACATAATTGTATAAATAATTCAACAATGAAAATATATCACAACATCGGATTCCGTTTAATGAGTTCAGGTAACAAAATTGATTTTTAAAAAAGCATTATACAGCCATTTCCATACTAATTTTATCGTGTGGTTTATATCCAGTCAATACGAAATCTTCGAATTTAAAATCTTCAATAGAAGTTACTTCACGAGCAATTGTGAGGGTTGGAAAAGGACGCATTTCTCTCTCCAACTGAACCTTCAAGGGTTCGATATGATTAAGATACACATGATTGTCGCCAATTGTGTGAATAAATTCTTTAGGCTGTAGCCAAATAAAAAATTATTAGAAATGACATAATTTGGACAGGAGCAAAGGATGAGTTTACCTTGTGATTTGTAACATGTGCGATCATACAAGTGAGCAAGGCGTAACTGGCAATATTAAAAGGTACACCTAAACCCATGTCGGCTGAACGTTGATACATTAGGCATGATAGTTCTCCATTCACCGCATAGAACTGCACTAGACAATGACAAGGAGGTAATGCCATCTTGGGCAAATCAAGAGGATTCCACGCACATAGGATTATTCTTCTATCGTCTGGGTTATTTTTAATGGTATCTATAATATTTTTTAATTGATCTACGCCTTTATTCGTGTAGTCGGTATGCATATCTTTGTATTCGGCTCCAAAATGTCTCCATTGAAATCCATAAATCGGACCGAGATCACCTTTAAGAATATGTCAACATTAGAGACGGTAAGGAGTGTGATATATTAATAAAAAGGGAACCTTCTTCTCTGTCCGTTAGCCCTAGAGAATCTAAGAATTTTCTGGTACTATTGGGATTCCAAATTTTAACCCCTTTGTCTGATAATTCTTTAGCATTTGTAGATCCTCTAATGAACCAGAGTAATTCTTCAACAACACCTTTCCAATATACTCGTTTCGTGGTCAATAATGGGAATTGATCTAGAAATACAATAACATTATTAGGTTATTTTCGCTGATGGTGTATAAAAATGATAATCAAAACCTATATTTACTGTTTGTTAAACTGTATCTCATCTGACATCCGAATAATGATTTGGTACCGACGCCCGTTCGGTCACCTTTTTCGATACCTTCATCAATGATTTTACGAATTTGATCCAAATATTGTTTCTCTTCAGTAACAGCTGACATCTTTAAAATTCAAAATGAGTGGATAACGAAGAAATATTAACGAAGGATGAAAAAAAATGTTTTTTCATGATCATAAAGATTACAAAGCTGATATACCTAAGTAATACTCTATCTTTCAACCAATCTTATGTAGATATGTGAAAAAATTTTATGAAACTCACCATGAAAATTTTATTCTTATGAATCTTCGAATAAGTTCAAGGAATGAAAAGAAGTAGTAATCGACAAGAAATTGGAACTTCAAAGCTCACTCAACTAATAGAAAAATTGCAAATTATGGTATGGTGATAAAAAAAATAAAAAGCGCCAAAATGAAAAAACAGTGTTACCAGAATAAGAGGTCAGTGTTACCACATTACGATTTATCTTCAGTTTCTTATCAAACAATATTTTATCAACAAACGTGTTTGATGAAATGAACGAATTTTTATTATTAGTTCGCATAATTTTGAAAATATTTATCGAATTTTTGTGCATCAAGAATAACACGGTACACAACAATGGAAGCTTCCGCATCTTACAAAACCAAACTATCTCGCCGCAGAAAGAAGTACACAGAAATGTTATTGAAAGAAACCGGTCTACAAGCAGTAGCCAAATCGAAAGTAATTTTTAAACATTATGTCTCCAGTAAAGTATCCTAAAAACTTCGTAAATAATTTTCTGCCTCAGTTTCTTTTAATTTGTAATACAGGTTTGGTAGCCGGTTCAAAAGCCGAAGAGATAGTTGGATTATTTTCTCAGTACTGTTACATTCAGAATATTCTCATGGTACCTGGCAAGTCTTATTGTTTTGTGCAATGTGCGAATGAAAACGATGCAGAGAGTGCATATAAAGCAATTAATGGAAAATTGTCATTACCTGAAGTCAATGGCCCGCTGTACTTGTTATATTGTGAATCATGTTGGTTTCCACTTTTCAATGATTTCACTAAGTATTGAAAAAACATTTAACAATGAAAAGATAAATATTTTTCATTACAGTACCCAAACAAGATCTTGAAATTAATTTTCATCGCATGCCCAACGGTTTGATATTAGATGAAGACTTTATCAACGACACAGAAGAACAAGTATTGCTCGATATGGTTCATGACGATTTCAAAAATATTAGTAATACATTGAAACATCGATTAGTTCGACATTATGGTTATGAGTTCGATTACAACACGAATAACGTCAATAAGAGCAACATCTGCGAAGCTATTCCTTTAAAATATTCATTTCTTATCCAACGAATACAAAGTCATCATAAACTTGAAAATTGGATACCTAATCAACTCACTGTAAATTGCTATCAACCTGGACAAGGTATTTCGAAAAATGGCATTAAAAAAATGATCATTTATCTTGAAATATTTGAAATTTTTTTCCCTCAGGTATTCCTTCCCATGTAGATACCCATAGTGCTTTTGATGACTACATTCTTAGCTTATCTATTGGATCTGACATTGTGATGGAATTTAAAAAAGCGCAAGAACGCTGTTCCTTATTACTTCGACGTAAATCACTTTTAATAATGTCTGACGAAAGCAGGTAATAATTAAATTTTTTACAGGTTTTACTACGCGATGGATAAGTAATGGTCTAATGCCGTCTCCCACCTTCAGCTTTTTTATTCATTTCATACAAGGAATCTAAAATAATGATGAACTAGTGCCTCAGATGATCAATTTTTTGTTCTATTATCCAAAAATGTATTTTCCAAGTTGGTAATCGCACAAGAATCGTTAAAGTACAACGTGTGTGCAAAGCCAATGGTCTGCGTCAAACTTAAAATATTCTTTGGAAAATACGCCTGATCGACAAATGATACGTCAAGGAACTAGTTTTTCATTCTCTCATTCCAAAAACTGAGTAGAAATACCTGTTTCAATCCAAGTCGACATAGAGGCGAAAAATTCCGAAATATTAAATTGTTTACGAGTCGATGGAAAGTCTGGCAATGCTAATTGTTTAGATAATTTTTAAAAATAATTTTCGATTTAAAAAAATATCTTTGATACTTTTAATTTATTGATTCGTGTTTTAAATGAAGTAAAAGGAGTAGAAGTGCATATGGAAATGGTACTTGATAAAAACTACGTCCTCGCCCAGTAGTCAACCTGTTCTCTTAATTTAGGTATATTACTGATATGTACTTATAAGAATTTTCACTGTTCCAGGTATACTTGGAGTCATGGCATAGTTCCTCGAAAATTTGATATTATTGAAGATGATTCCAAATTGACCACTAAAGCTCGAAACGAACGGATTTCTTTTACTTTTCGACGTATTCGAGAAGAGGATTCGTGTAATTGTAATTTCATTGAAAACTGCGATTCTAAAATGAAAAAGCCAGTTGGTAAAAGTCTGGATGTATCTGATGATATTGCATCCAAGTTGGAAAAAACTCACGTTCACGAAGTAAACGAAATCGAGTCGCTATAATTTAGAAACATGAGTAATTTTAATCATTATACTTATACCTTTTTATTCTCTACAGGTTTATGACGAAATCGCTAGTCACTTCAGCGAAACACGTCACAAACCTTGGCCCAATGTTGAAAATTTTATTCGATCTTTTCTCGCCGGTTCCATATTTATCGATATTGGTTGCGGAAATGGAAAATATCTCGGCTTAAATTCTTCAACTTATCAAGTAAACTTGAAATGAATTTATTTCTATTGTTCATTTTTAGAAATGTTTCACTCGTTACTTTCAATTCTAGGTAGGCTGTGATCGTAATTTCAAATTGACCCAGGAATGCTTCCAGAAGGGATTTGAAGCTTTAATTTGCGACTGTCTAGAGTTATCATTTCGCTCAAATGTAGCCGATTATTGCATATGTATTGCCGTAATCCATCATTTAGCAACAGAAAGTAGAAGAATAAGAGCTATTCAGGAGATTATTAGGATATTAAGGCCAGGAGGCCAAGCTTTAATTTACGTTTGGGCTAAGAATCAACTCAAAGATGATAAGTCGTCGAAATATTTAAAGATAAATAAAAACAAAGATTTCGCTTCGGATAAAATCAGCGACGATACTCGTTCTGTAGAATTTAAGACTACAGTTGATGATATAAACGAAAGTAACGAAGATAAGAGAATCGATGTTAATATTTCTTTACCAGTCCATGTCAATAGAACTCAGTTTGAACATGAAGATATGCTAGTACCTTGGAAATTAAAACAAAAACAATATCCATCCGAGGTGCCCACATTTTTACGTTTTTATCACGTATTTTCTGAAGGTGAACTAGAAAGGTTATGTAAAAAAATTTCTAATAATAGAATAATCAAAAGTTATTATGACCAAGGAAATTGGTGCGTGATTGTGGAAAAACTGTGATATTGTATTTTTCAAATTATGTTCGTTTTTATATGATTTCATTTTATTAATGAATTATGATTGAACGTTTTAAATTCTCATTATTATCATATTTTAAAATTTTTAAGCACTTTCATTCGTTCCTATTCAGGTGAACGATGAAATACTATGCATTTTTTAAACTGCGGTATGTGGACTACGTTGTGAGATTGCTCGATTAACTTTGACTCTGGAGTTGTGTTTTTATGCTAAAGAAACATGTCGATAGAAGCAATCGAGGTGTATTGAACCATATAAAAATTTGAATTCATAAATAAACTGAAGAAAATTATAGAGCCATCTTCATATTACTATTATTGTAGTGACCGTAACCAGTTAATATGAAATCTTCAATGAAAGTAACATCGTAACAATTTTGAAAATTGGTGAAGGTACTTTCAGAGATTTGATTTTTGAATAATTAAGTTCCATATGACTCTTACATGAATATGGGTTTTTCGGGTTGTACTCCAAAATCGAAGTTTTTGGAATTAATAATAAATAACACAAACTAAATTTGAGAATAAACAAAGATTTTACCTGAGTTTTGGTCGTATGAGCGATCATACATGTAATAAAGGTGTAACTAGCGATTTAAAAAATACACCTGAACACCCAAATTTTGATCAATATATCGCCCTTAAAAACAGCTCGACTTTTTCAGGCACAGTTTTGCTAACATAAATTTTTTTGGAACAAATAAATGGACATTTGTATACTTATAATATTATTTAAATTCCGAAAACAAATGAAAAAACTACAAAATATAAATAAACGTAGTTTAATTATCAAAAATAATCAAACTATAAAAACTAAAAACACGTGTATAAATGACACAAAATCCATACTGAGTAACTAAGGTTGAAGACTGAAGCGTACATAACAATGTATTTTCAATAATAAAAAAGATACCGTATTTACACTGTACAAGGGAAAAATTTCTCAAAGGGTAATTATTTTGCTAACGCAGCACATACTTCGTTGATCAAATGCGGATGTGTTTTAACTATATTGTTCCACACATCTGTATTTATTACCTCCGAGATACAGGTTTTAATAAATTCGACAGTTTGTTTTTTCAACTGTTCGGTGTTATGTGAATCAGCCAACAACAGCATTTCTGCAGCATTTTTGGCATCCAGTTTTTTACACAGTTCAGTTTCACAAATATTTTTTAATCTCTCCAAGTCGTATTTGTCAGCTGCTGCTAATAAATCGTAAGCTACATCTTCCAAGTTTCGAACTTCACCGGTATAAATATATCTCAGCAACTCGTTTAGGATTTTTTTATCAATATCAGTAATTTCTACTCTGTTTGAACTATTTTCTCTCATTTCATTCCTGAACATGGCAGCGAAAACAGAACAACGAGCAGATAGGATAGCTTTATGAACACGGAAATCCTTCCCTTCCACCGTCAACGTAACATCGCTGAAGGTTTTACTTTTTAATAAATTTGCAAAATCATCGGTAAGACTGCATTTAGAAATAACGACACTGTTCACATTATCTCTAATGGTATGAGCAACCGTATCAGGTGAAGCGAACTCGAGATCGCAAATAATTATCAGTTCGTCATTAGGTAATATGTTGTTGGTCGAATTATATAAAACGCTGCGTAATACGAATTCATTCCAACCCCAGTCTTCGGCGTGTCTAACAAATCTATGTTCAGTCGAACGAGACATTTTTTCTTCATGATATGCATTCACAGCGGATAATTTAAATTTACCTATTACGTAGGTTTCAGTGTCTCTACTAAAAACTAAACGTAAGAATAATCCAATATGTTTATCATCTTTACCGTTCTGTGTTTTAAGTCGTATGCTCCAAATGTGTTTTTTTGACTTGTCTGCAAATTCCGGCGATTCAATCATTCTCTTCTGCTTGTCGTGAAAGAAACTAAAATTATTGATTTTCCATGTATGATGAATTTTCTCGATTTTGACACAAGTTTCACTAATGTATTTGATAGGCTCATCGACGGAATCGTTGGATTCGGGTACGACAGTTGTTCTTCTTCTCTTCGGCGGCATGTCGCAATGACTGCAGTATACTGCCCAGAATTTTCAACTCAATGGAGCACTTTAGTTTGATTACAGTTAAATTACTGGGAATTTGAAAACACAGCTGAATGTAATTAAACATCCGATTCCGCAGAAATGACATTAATATACGGGTTTGATCATGGTGGCTTAATTCATTACAGTAACCAGATGATGCAAGTTTAATAAAGTCATAAGTAATGCTTCTGAATATAACTTACTCAGCTAAAAATATGTAGTGGTCAGGTGATTTAATATAAGCAAATGAATTCACATTACTCAATTTTGAAAATAAGAAAACAACTCTAAAACTTTTATTTTGTACTGTTTATCAATTTTTCCCCGCATTATCACGTTGTTCACTGATAATGAAGATTGTGTTATCGATATGAATCATTTTCTCTCGTTCTCTATAGTTTAGTTCGTTCGATCGTTCATTTATGATTCATTTATGCCGTACCTAACCTAAGATAGACTTACCTTCTTACTTGTTGTTTGTCTTACGTTTTATGAAGTTAGGTGCGAAATGTTCTAATTATATTTTATAATACAAATGTGAGTTAATTTATGTTTTCTCGTTCTTTATTTCACTAAACGGTTCTCGGATTAAAACCTCTACGTCAACAGATTGAATTCAGCCAATTGGACGCTATTAAGCCAAAGGCGACCAAGCGCCATTTTTGAAAAAAAATGAGTTAGTGGTATTGCTGGATAGATCTTGTTGTGGGGAACACATTAAA
>FIZR01016114.1:0-11205 GCA_900060175.1 Ferrisia virgata
TTATTTTCCTCAAAAAAAAAAAAAAAAAAAAAAATCTAAATAATGAGAATTTTAAAAAAGAAAAAAAAAATATTCACCTTATTACCGAGCCGCAAAAAATCAACCTAACCGTCGGATTTTATGGTGATTTTTTTCAAGATTGCGAAAAAAACAACTACGAATAAATTATGAAAATTAATCTCGGGTCAATATTCACAAAGAGATGATGCGAAAATTCAATCCTTCCATTCGTTCTTCCTCTTCCTCTCGCCGCCTGCCTCATCTCATTCCGTTAGGAAAAATAATGAGCGTATGAAAGAGTTGAAAATTTCGTAATTTTTTCCAACTGCTTTATAATTTTCATCTACATAATTTGCAGAAAGAAAACTCGAATAGATGATTTCGTCGTAGTATCTTGTACCTACGAGCATGAAAATTGAATTTTAAACAAAGACACGACAATTTTTTGCGCAGATTTACCAAGCACCGGGATGTTTTTCTTATTACACTAATGAGCATCGGAGAGCGACTGAATTTCTTACATATTATCATTTTTTTCTCTCTCTCTCTTTTTACTCGTTCATTTTGGTCTTCTAAGAAAAGGGTATCATTTGCGAATTAAGAACAAAATTTGATACTGCATGAAAAAGTGCAAGGTATACGTTGATGATAAAGTTATACGTATGTGCTGGTTCTTGTAACGACGCCAATGGCAACTTTGCTTTATTTAACTCGAATTTCAAATGCAGTAAACTTGATCTAGGGTAGTGAAATTTTCCGCCATTATCTTATAATTCACAAAAGTTTACGATCATTGACCTATCCAACTTTGGAAAATTTTCCCAATATTTTTAAAACGATGTTCCAATAAGGTAAAATTATCGTCTTTTTTTTAGTCTTGATACTGCGAACGCTGCGAAAAATTTCAAAGATCAATAAATTTATAGCGATTCGAGAAATTTTTCTACCATTTACAACTTCTGTTTTTTTTTTTAAATTATACTTTTTTTTTCGAATGAAAGATTAAGCTATTGATGCCGAACAAGCTATAAAAAAGTTTTGAGGAAAATTGGGCCAAATGAATTTTACAATTCAAGAAGCTCATTTTAATGATTTTTTGACAGTTCGACCCCCCCATAAGTACCTCATTCTGAAAGGTAGGTCACGTGAACCTACTCTTCAGAATGAGATACTTATGTGGGGCCTGACTGAAAATCTGATTTAATATTCGTATTTTGGAGGTTCGATTCGTGCGAAAACGATACCCACATCATGATCGTACCTATAAACACAAATCGATGGTAAGAGGGTGCTGCTATGGTCCAGCTGGGGCCCTAGCATAGTTTTGGTTTTCGATTACGAATTTATATTTCCTTGGTCTACAAATATGATGAATATGGAAATTGCATCAACAATTACAATTTTTTTTATAAGACAACCGTATACCTATATTTGCATACACTTTGGATACCCCCACCCCCCTCAGAATAAGATGTTTATACGGGTCGAACTGGAAATCTGAAGTACATATTCGTGTTCAATGGGTACGACTAATACGAAAACGACACCAATATCATGAACGTATCCGTAGTCCAAAAATTGGGGTGAGGGGGTGCTGCTAGGGTCCAGCAGGGGCTCTCACTGGAGTTGTGCTTGTGGACTTTAATTTTTTACTCTTACAAGCTGCAAATATACTGAACACGAAAAAATGTCGACATTTTCGGATTTTCCCATCGTAGCTCTGATTACCCTTAATTTTAAATTTTTTCAAATTTCGACTATGGCGTTGATGAGCTAAAATTTTGGAAAAAAAATGTATACGATAGGCGGTTCAAGTACACATCCAAAAAGCACGGTTTCAAAATGGCATCAAACCAGTACCCTTATTGAAAATAATAAAATTTCAAAAAGTCATTTCAGGGGGAGGGGGTAAATTACGGGGGAAGGGGCTTTAATTCTTTCAGAGATGCTTCTAATATGTATATACAACATAAAAAAAATTGTGCCCATCGATCAGTTAGCGCTTTCAAAAAAAAATCACGAGTGTTTTTCAAAGAGAGGCTCCCTCTCGAAAACCAATGGAGTTGAGGGGTCCAAAGCTTAGGCCACCAAAGTATCATGACAAAATTCCACCACACCAAATTTATCTATGCTTATCTTTCTGTAACCTTTGGTAAGCTTACGAATTATGTTTGACTCCTTCAAATTGCAAAATAGGCAGAAAGTGCAGTATAGGATCCGTTTTGCATGATTTACAAATCCTAATCCAATCACACTTCTTTACTGTCTCTAAATAATAAATTATTGGATTTTTGACCAAATTTATCGTTTTTTTTTTCGATTCAGTTCCTCATCGAAATTCTACTCAAATCGTGCTATAGTCTAAAATTTTGCAAGTGGAGTCAGTAGGGACCACACGATTGTTTTTCTGTAATTTTTACTAACCCAAAATCAACCCTCTGTCCTTACGACCTATTTAGAGAAGGTATAGCGAAGCGATGATTTTTGTAATGTCGTACGAATAAAATTCGTCAACTTGGGTCAAAATTCAGAGTGAGGTTAGAGGAAACGAGGGGGAGGGGCGGGGTAAAAACGGCAAAAATTACTCGTTTACCTGAAGATTATAACTAGCCTCTTGAAAATTTTCTGTTTGAAACAAGACGAATAAAACTTCACTTTCGAATCCTCATTGGAACGTTCCGCATAGCTTATCGTAATTTAGAAAGAAAGAGAGAGGGGGTGTTTGTCCTGTTCACCTTGAAAATTCAAAAAAGACTGAAATAGTACCAGGTGCCTCGGATGGGTTTTTTGTCTGGCTTCATTCGGTTTACCTTCTATGATTCGCAATCAGTGGTAGGGGCAGGGAATCATTTTAAAGTAGGTAATTAGCCCCTCTCTTCCCACCACCACCAAAAAAGGTACATCAATGTAGCTCAGTTTGAAAAGCAAATTTTGAAAGTGTGGGGAAAAAACTACATTTTCTACGTGGGGTGAGGGGGGGGGGGAATGAAATGAGGTTGAAAAATTGAAATCATCGTTAGGCACCTGTAGTGCAATTACTACATTCACATACCAAATTTCAGCTCCGTAGCTCAATTTAGAGGGGAGATGTGCAAGTAACGGCATTTTTTTAAAGTCACAAGGGGTAAGAAAACTATTCTTTTTTCCCTCATAATTGGCGTAGGAGATTAATTTTTGGATATGTTATAAGATTTTTACAATTTTTAGACCTCAGCACTCTTTCCATCAAGTTTGGGCAAAACTAAATTTTGACCAAAGGTCATTTTCACTCTAAAATATCAAACTTCCTTCGAACTAAGCCTACTGTAGTGTCCAAATTTGACCGATTTTGGTCAGTATCGAGCTGAGTAAATGATTTTTAAAAGAAAATAAATCAGTATCTGAATGCCCAAAAACGATCGTAATGATTTTTTCAGACCCTCAAAATGCATTTTGTTGATATTCTCCCTCTTATCCAAAATAGATCGATAATCCGGAAATGGATTAGTTTTCATGGACAATATGACAGAAAATATGGGTAAAAATAAACCTAACCTCACCAAAAATAATTTCTCAGAGGCTGCAAAGGGATAAAAAGAGGCTAAAAAGTTAAAACTCTCGAAAGCTAAATATAGGGAACATATTTAATGTACTAATCAGACGTTTCGGTTTCCTAGATGAATTATGTGGGGGGGGGGGGGTGTAGGGGATATATGGGAAACTGACTTTTCTCAATTTCAAAGAAATGAACCCCCTTTCATGCCCCCCCCCCATTGACGTATGATATGAAAACAGTTTCTGAATTACGTTACACAGCTTTTGATTCTCTATCAATTGGCTCAAAATAGAATAATTTTCGAGTTTTTTGGCACCTCATCACCCCTCCCTAAAATTTGGACATGACTGAATTTTAACTCAAAGTCATTCCCACTCGTATACTTATTCCTTCAAAACTGAGCCGATTGACTGCATTTAAGCGATCTTGGTCACTGTCGGGTCGAGTTAAAATTCCTAAAAATGGTCGTGATGGTCTTTAAAGAACCCATAGCAAATTTTTACAATGCCCCTTTCTCCCCACCCCTCCCCTGAATCTGCTGTTGATCGACAGATCGCGCAGTGGTTGGGTTTACTATGACAAAATGATAAAAAAAAAATCAATCTAAAAATCTTACCGGAATTGCTAAGGTGATTAATCCATTTTTTACAACCAATTAAATTAAATTACAACAACCTAAAGGATACAAAACCTCCCGCAAATTATGAAAATTTCCCTCTCTCAATAAAGAGAAAATAAAAAACCACAGGTATCTCCTAATTACACCGCCATTTAAAAAATGGAATCGTAACGCTCACGCGTAATTAACTATCGTATAATCCTGCACATCCGACCATTCTCAATACTAAATCAATCACAGTTCCGCCACCACAGACTACTCTAATCCTACCCCAACAATAAACGAAAACAATCTCGAAAATAGTGAGCCTAAATCTGCTGTAAAGACCACGAGGATATTGATAAGGGAGTACGGAAGGAGGGCAGAGGGAGAATACAATATTCGCATCTCGTTGCTTGACAAGTCTTCTGAACGCAAACCGAACTCGAACAAAAACCACCTAAACTAAAAACACAGCCTACGGTCTACGATCTGGTACAGCGACGAAAATCTCTCATCTCACAGGCCCCTGCATGCTTCAACCTACGCTTGCACGTCCATCTCTGCCTAGTCTATACTCTTCGATACACAACAATAAAATCCCAGTATATCCTTCGCATCGCACGCCCTCTAAACCCAAATCCCAATATAATTACAAATCCGCGTACATGGTATACCAATCTTGTAACGCATAGACGACTTTCCGTCGGTAGTGGCCCTCCTGTACCCCTACCATTGGTGGATGCTTGTCACCATAAAAAGCAACCAAACTTACACGATACGTGAAGTAGCGTTAGGCAAAGGCAACGTTGCGATTTTTATCTCTCACAAATCGTAACGACCAAGGTTCGAGAAAGACGACGTGTAAGGAGGTGAACGAAATGCGACGAAGATTTCTATATCTTAACGACATCGCTCGGAACAATCTGCTGTGCTACGATGCACGTAACCGTGTACATGTGTACGAGTACACATGTACATAGTTTGCAACCAGATAGCACAAGTACTGCTCTTCTAAGATGCTTTCTTCGTATAGCGTGATGATATCGAAAACGACCTAGAACATAATCGATACACGTGACAATCTCTTATCAATTTCTACAACAGTTCATCCCTAGCGTAATAGCTACCATACACACACCTTATACATGTAGTATATAGATATATGTACCTGTATACGTAGTGTGATGCCAAGTCTCGTTCATTCGTTCATTCTTTTCACGTCAAATTGCATTTAGATACAGAGAGAAAATTAGGTACAAACTACAAATACCTGCCTAGGCTGCCTACCAGGCTAGCTGGTATCTATATGAAAATACAGCATCGCCAGGCAATTCAAAATCGCACACGTATTGATTGTCGGATAACTTTCTGCACAAAGGGAACCTCATCGTCGTCATCGTATTACAAGTGAAATCTTTTAAATAAATTAAGCCCTTTGCTGTTCCCGCGCCTCGTCACGTCTTCAATTCACCTACCAGTAATGCTATATCCCTAAGGAAATATAAACTCTATTATATATCGAAATTTCAGACGGTATACTTCGATGTTGCGGTATAACAAAGTAACTCGACGAGGTAAACACCAAAAGAAAAAAAAACCACGAATAAACAATAGGTATTTTTGATTTATCCGTACTTCGAGAAGGAGAAAAATCGCCCGAAGTTATCATGTGTAAAGATAGAGCACGGTAAACCCTCACGCCCACATTAAGCGCCAGTCGACGTTAAAAAAAGAGTATAAAAATTCAACTCAGTTAGCCTGATTTTCCACAAAAAAAATCAGGCTATTACTTTCTATCGACCTGAGCTACTCTGGGATGAAACCATAAATTCATATCATTTTGTTACACGATGGTCTGAAAGTCCATTTTGACAATTTTTTTAAATGTCTGATATACTTTTGCATTTTTTTTTTTTTTTTTTGGATGGGAAAAATTTATTACATGGGTCAGCATAAACTAAAATCATCCAAATTATGGCATTCGACTCGGTTTAGAGGTACAATTCGGTGAAATTTTTCATACGATTAAAAACCGGTTTGTTTAAAGTTTTTAAAATGGGAGGGGAGGATGGATAGCGCAGAAAATTAAAATTTTTCAGCCCATCGTTAGGAAATCAAGCCTTCTACAATATATTCAAAAATCAACTTTTTAGGCTACTTGGAGACAACCAAACCGGTTTTTTACACAGTTTTGACCTTGGAAATTCCAATGACTGGCACTTCAAATAACATCTTGTAAGAGCATATTTACGAATATCAAGCTACATTTCTAAGTTCAATCTGATTCATCTACTTGCTATATCATTTGCGCAAATTTTCATAAAAATATTTGATTTCAGTATCACAAGAACTGGTTCCATCCCAATTCTCGAAAAAATTTAGCTCGAAATTTCAGACGTGAAATCAGTTTACCTAGAAACCGGTTTACCGGTGCCCTATTCTAGGACTACAGTTCGTTTTTGGCACAACAAGAAACAGCTGTATGAAAAATTGAAAATTTATTTAACGAATTCCTAAAACACGACCAGTTCACCTTGAAACATGTTCATCCCAAAACAGACACATCAAAACTGGTTCAACTTGAAACAGGATTACTTTAAAACAGGATGACCTTTAAATAGGCCAATTTCAGAACTAATTCATCTCAGAATAGATTTACTTCATAACTGGTTTATATCAAAACTGCCTCATCCTAAAATCAAGTTCAAACTAGTTCAACTCAAGACATGTTCACTTTAAAACTGGTTTATATCAAGATTGGTTCACCTCAGAACCAGTTTATCTTGACATAAGTTCACTTCAAAACTGGTTCATCCCAAAACGGGATTACTTCAAAACAGGTTTACCTCGAAAGAGTTCTACTTCAAAACTGGTTCAATTTGGGATAGATTTACTTCAAAACTGGTTTTATTGGTTTAGTTGAAAACTAGTTTTACTCAGAACATGCTCATTTCATAACTGGTTTTTATCACGACTGGTTCATCCTAAAACTGGCTCATTCTAAAATCAAGTTCAAACTGGTTCAACTCGGAATACGTTTAGTTTAATACTGGTTTATATCAAGACTGGTTTACTTCAAATTCAGTTCATCTTGAAATAGATTCACTTCTAGACTGATTCATCTCGAAACAGGATTACTTCAAAACAGATTCACTCCGGAAAAAGTCTACTTTAAAACTGGTTCAACTTGGAACAGATTCACTTCAAAACTGGTTTATATCAAGATGAGTTCATTTCAAAACGGGTTCATCTTAAAAATGGTTTAGTTCAAAACTAATTCAACTCAGAGCATGTTCATCTCATAACTGGTTCATATCAAGGCTGATTTACTTCAAAACTGGTTTATCACGAATTAAGATCACTTTACAACAGGATCATTCAATAAAAGGCTCATCTGTAAATAATTAGACTTCAAAACTGGTTCAACTCCGAGCAGGTTCGCTTCAAAACAACGTCATGTTAAAATAGGTTCACCTCTGAACATTTTTACTTCAAAACCAGTTTATATCAAAATGGGTTCACTTCCAAACCAATTCATCTTGACATACGCATACTTCAAAACTGGTTTACCGCCGAACAGGTTTACCAAAAAGCTGGTATATATCAAGACTGGTTCACCTGCGAGTTCCACTACCAATTGGTTGAATCGGATGATATTCGATTATCCAGGTTTCCAACCGGTTTACTGGCAAATTGTAAGTTCATGTAATGAACAATTTTGCTTGTTGATGTGACCAATTTGATCTTATCATTTTTCGTTCTTTTGTGAATCTTTTTTTCTTTCAACTGATTGGTTATAGACAAAAAGTAACCAATTAGAAGAATAATCGGATAATAACCAAATATTAACCGGTTATCCGATTATCTTGTTATGAATCGGCATAGCCCGTTGGTTGTGGAGCTCTAGTTTACCTCAGAACTGGTTCACTTCTAAACAGGATTACTTTAAAACTGGTTTACCTCAAACTGGTTCACCTTCAAACAAGCTCAAGTACTTCAAAACCGGTTCATTTCCGTTGATTTTTATAACCAGGCTCGTTTCTAACATTTCAAGAGACAGAGGTACAAATACAAATTTTTGTAAAAAAAATCGCTATTCGTCGTTACTTGGATGAAATATTCGAGAAGGGTAATCTTCTTCAATGGCATAGCCAAGAATCGCTCAAAAGAAGGGGTTTTCACTTCTGAGCAAAGACGAGGGCGAAATTTTCAAAAAAAAATGGACTGTTTTAAAATCAAGAAGTCCATTTTTAAGCGTTTTAAGAGAGAAAAGTGGCATAAATGTTAAAATTATTCAAGTTTTTTGACCTCAACGGAGCCCAGACCTGCAACTTCTCCTCGGCTACACCACTGATCTCCTTTCATTAAAGAAAATTAACAGCACAGCAACGACAGAGTATCGTAGTATTATAGCTTGAAATTGGAACCAAATTACGAGAATAATTTCACATAATTTCAAGCACAGGAAAATCAGACTATTAAAGCATTGAACGGCGATGCCCTTTACTTTGTTACATTTTTACCTACATACCACAAGACCGACCTACCTCGTTACAGTCAATTTTACTACTAGCTAATAAAATCAGAGCAGACAAACTCCTGCGGCTCATTATTCATTTCATTCGTCGTCGTCGTCGTCGTCGTCGTCTCGAACCATCGATATGCCAACTTTCCTCCTATTCGCCAGCATATCGACTCGAGAAAAACCACGTTTACGACGCTAGTCTACATAATATCTTACTATTTTCATTTCGGATATGAAAATTTACTCTTAGATATCCATCTCTCGTTCTTTTTCTCTCGAGGGAAAGATTGTCATTACTCGATATAACGCGTATAGAATTTCACTTTCAATATTCAACCATGACATTTACCCAATTGAAAACGTACAACAACAATGAGATCTCTCGTACGACAAACTCTTTTCCCGCCTAGTTCATCTTCACCACGCTGCTGTTGCTTTTAGCAAAAAGAAGATGTCAGCTTTATATACATTTTACATGTACCCAACTTAGCGAATACGTGTTTAAAATCAATCTTACATATTCCATTACAACGAATTTCATTACAATACCGTAACCCTTCCCTCAACCACCTATCTGCATAACGAACGGTAACCGAAATAAATAAAATAAAAAAGAAGAAAAATAAGAAGAAGAAGAAGAAGAAGAAGAGGAAGAAACGACACAATGAATAATTTACAACTTTTATTTGCAGTTAAAGTTGGCGGAAATGAAAAACTCTGGCTAGGTAAGTAATGTATCACATAACACAACGTAGGGTGAATTTCCTTATTCGAGTTATTTTTTTTTTCTTGTACGTTCGCCGTCGTTTGGCACGCGTAAATGGTTAAAAAAAGAAAACCCTTTTAAACGGAAATTAACTGCCAGATAAAATTTCGACTGACAGAATACGTTAATGGGACACTTCTCGAAGCGAGATGGCAAAACGTTAGCTTAATAATGGATATTTGTACGAAACAGAGAGTACCTAGTACGCGTACGTACGTAGACGTACGCCTTTCGACCTTGGAATATTTAATGATTTTTCGCAAACAAACCTCCTCTTTCTGGTAAAATTAAAAGTTGTACGAATTAAAACATTGTATAATACCCGGCTACAACTACTACATCAGCATCCGAATTCGCTCCGAGCTACACGTCTCCGTATTCCTCACCCTATCCATATTATTTTGTCGTGATTCTTCGTCATGGTTTTCAAGTTGCTTACGTTAGCGTAAGCCTCAGCCTCAGTCTCGCTCGGATGCATTAAAACGCGAATGGCAGGAAAAAAAATTTCCACCAAGATGAAAGAATACTCGAGCTGGTTGCGATGCCTTCGGCTACCAAAATAACGAACGATTTTACCAAGTAGGTATTTCACTTTAATGTGCAGATTGTTATAACCGTACTAAGTATGGTAAGTTGGTATCTACGATTTCAGGTACGTAGCTACCTTTTTCCTTCCTCTTACGTAGGTATCTGCGTCTTTCTTACATCCAGCAACAAGCGTATCTTCGTATCTCACTCATTTCAGACGCTACAGGGAGACATAAATTTCATTAATGTTGAAAGTATATTATACGTAGCAGTACTCGTCCTAAGTTATATATATATACACCTCGTAATATAAATTTCAACTGCATTTATTGTACATTGCATCCTATATAATACCCCTTTTTACAGCTTTTCATCCTCTCTCTCTCTCTCTCTCTTTTCACCTCTGCCACCCATTCAACTTGACCTCTTCGTATATACCATACAAAATATATATATATATATATAATAGTCTTTCATCATCATCTAACTATGATAAGAAAAACGTTAAAAATATCCTTCTTCTTGGCTAAATGAAATACGATAATACAACGAGAGCAATTCGAAAGTTTCAATCAACGTTATTTGCACAACAGTTGCGTATCTTCTCAATAATTAATCTAAACTTTCAACGTAGTACTTCTAATGTTTTATACTACTTTAATTAAAACTTTTATATAAAAAGTTGTATTGATTTACGAATTATATTAATACTTTTTAAGATGTTTTTTTTTTCTATCTTTTTTCATCGCCGTCTTACTCCTGTTAATTCTCTAGTCATTGATACTTTTTAAAAAATAAAAGTAAAAAAAAAAAAAGAAAGAAAAACCGGTAAATTTGCATAAACTGATTTTTCTTTTCTTCTTTTTTTTTTTTCTTCCTTCAAAAAAATATACCCGTTTATAGTGATTAATTGACACGAAAGCGAAATAGAATAAAGAAAAACTACCGAATCTTTCATACATAAATACGAATTATTTACTTAACAATTTATAAAAGCAAGAAAAACTTTTTAAAATTCACCCGAAAAAAAAAATGAAGAGTAAAACACCGTCGAAGTCGAATTTTCTTTCCTCTTTCGACCCGAGCTCTACGAACGAGTTAACTTGATTACTACCGTCGAAATACTTGATATTTTATGATACCGTTGCGTTGTACTCTCTGTACCTAAGTGTATAGCCGAGCAGCAGGTTTTTTTTTTTTTTTTTTTTTCTGCTGAAGTAAAGGGGGAAAACGTATCTACGTGTATAAAA
>FIZR01016116.1:0-10894 GCA_900060175.1 Ferrisia virgata
AACACGATATATCAAACAAT
This sequence comes from Ferrisia virgata, assembly GCA_900060175.1. Classification (NCBI taxonomy): domain Eukaryota; kingdom Metazoa; phylum Arthropoda; class Insecta; order Hemiptera; family Pseudococcidae; genus Ferrisia; species Ferrisia virgata. The sequence goes on from FIZR01016116.1 coordinate 21, forward strand.
TAAAGAAAATAGGCATAGCCTATAATTTAGTCATTTACGACATACAAAAAAGAAAAAGAAATTTTAGGCGGTAAAGACCAAATAGCCAAACGTAGCCGCAAATATTTGAGGGATCTCAAAACAAAAAAATGCCCCAATAGGGCGAAGCAAAAATGTACCCAAGTGTCCTACCCCCAACTCACCCTACCCTCCATCTATGGTGTACTCACCTCATCGCGATTAATTAAAAACACATTTACTAAAATTATTTATTAAAAAAAATGAAAAAAAATACACTAGAGTTAATATGGTCCGCGACATTCTCCGACGACATACGTTTTTGGTGTGTCTACGATCATACACATCGTAAATACCTTTCTCGTAGTTCTTATCTATTCGATATCAGAACCAATGAGAAGTGGGAAAGAGAAAACCCGGAAAAACCCTCATTTTAGGACAATATTTTCCTGAGGGCTTGGGCAGAAATGCAAAGTTCAAAATACATTTTGAAATGTTGAACATTTAAACTTGAATAAAGAAAAAAACCTTCACGTTGCGATGCTTTCGGAATCAGGTTTTCCTGTTGTCCAAGTCCGTAAATTCGTCGTACAGGTTTTGAATACATCGTATCGATAATTTAGAGTGGTACACTTCTTCGACTCCTACATTTCCTACCGCTATAATAAATTGTCATAGTTTGAATATAAATTTGGAAAGAAGCGTAAGTACACTTTTAAACAGGTAGCCGACCTTTAATCTCTTCGCCATCATCTCGTCAACGCATTAAAATCGAAGGAAATCGAAGGTGAAAAAAGCTTTCCATGGAAATGTATTAAGATTACCCATATTTATGGTTAAATTCGAAAAGAATCGAAAAAAAAATTCCTTTTGCGGAGCTGTAGTAGGGGTCCATTTAGACAGAAATGGTTGAGACCCCCAAAAGGCACGCCCCGCATACCTCCTCGGCCTGTGTACAAAGTTTCAAGGCGCAAGCTCAATTAGGGCGACCTGCACAGGTGAGAAATTAATCGAAAACTGTGAAAAAATGTTTTTTTCGGACCTGTAATGGGATGGGTTAGGGATGGCGAGTCGAGACCCCCAAAAGGCACACCCTGGGTACTACTGTCATCTACCTACCAAATTTCAACCCTCTAGGTGAATTGGTACGACCTGTATAGGCGAGCAATTGTCGAAATATTTGTAAAATGGTCCAAATGGACCGATTTTTTGGGCTGTAATCGGCGTAGATAGTTCATTTTTGGATATGTTATAGCTCTTTTGATTTCGTATCGATTGACTGTAAATTTTTTCACCTTTTCGAATTTTTACTCCCCTCTTACCCCCATTCCCAAAAATGAACCTCCTCTAATTTGGACCATGGGTCGTTCAAACTTTGATAAAAAAATACAGTAGGCAAGTTTTGGCGAAATTTCAAATTTCAGCAATTTTGGCCCGTATGGGACGGAATAATTAATTTTTTCCCTCGAGAGAACTAGATAGATCCACAAGGTACGTAATGTTGCCTAGATTATTTTTCATCTTCGCTTTTCGTAGACATTCGAGTAAATACCTAAAACGCCCAAAAAGTTCATCTACGAAAGCTACAAAATCTACGTATTGAATTTCAATCCCTCCCCCTTCCTCGCACTCCAGTTTAGAGAGAGATATGTGTGAAATAAATTTGAAAGGTGAAGAAAACCCACCGACGAAATGGCTACTTTTGAGAGCTGTAAGAGGATGCAGTAAGGCTAAAAATTCTTAATCTTCTTTAGGGTACATCTGAGATCCCTACTACGTAAATATATGTACTAAATTTCAACCTCCAACCATAATATGGAGGAGGGGCGAAGATATGCGTGAAACCAATTGCATAAAAACATCAACCCCGAACAAAAAGTTAATTTTTTGATGGCTGTGAGTGTGAGGGAATGCAACGTGGTTGAAAATTCTAAACGCTCCAAAAGGTACACCTAAGACACCAACTAATTCTACGTATCATATTTTAAACCCCCTCTCTCCCTCCCCTCCCGTTTCATGGAGGCAATGGAACTGAAAATTCTAAACGTTCTGAAAGACACATCTGAGTTACATGTGCCATAAACTTGACGACAAGAAAAACCAACCAAAAACTACATTTTCGGTATTGTGAGGGGGTGCAAAGAGCTTGAAAAAAGTAAACCCCCAAATGACATATCTAAGACCGCTGCTAAATATGCCTTAAAAATTTTATCCGCCTATTTAATTTGGAGAAGAGATAAGAGTGTAACAGCCTTTTTCCATGATCATAAATGGGAACACCTACATTTCTCCCTTCTCAATTGACGTAGGAGGCTGATTCTTCGATGTGTTACACAACTTTCGATTCTCTGTCGATTGGTTTAAAAATAATCAATTTTTAAAGTTATTTCGCCTCAGCGTTCCCTCCGTCAAACTTGGACTTGATTGAATTTTAACCCAACTTCATCTCCACTCACTTATATCAAAATTATCGCTAATCTAAGCCCGCAGTTTAAATTAGACTGATTTTGTTCGGTAAAATTATATAAATAAATTAGAATGAAAATCTGACATGGTGAAAAATTATCTCAATAATCTTCTAAGACCCCAAAACCCCCTCATATAAACCAAATTCGTTTTACGGTGGTACTCGTGTATTAGATCGTTTTTCCTGAAAGTCAGATGTTTGTTTATCTTTATTTTTCTCTAGTCGAAGATTAAATATCACCGAAATAGGCGCAGATAAAAAGAAGAGGAGATGACCTTTGGTTAAAATTTCGTAGAAAAGGTGCTGATAGAGAAAAGTCGTAAGCAGTGTTCGTTCATGAAACAATCAATAGAGAATCAAAAACTGGCCCAACAATCTAGTCCATTCTTCTCCCCCTCCTTGTCGAATTGTTGGGCTGAAAATTTTTACTTGCTGTAATAGAGACTAAGGATTTTTTTTTCGATGAAATTCGACTTTCCAGCCCTAATTGTACGTATCTCTTTGCAGTCCGGAAAAGTAGTTCTTTGAGCGACTTTTGCCTATCTCGATCATCGGGCTAAAATTTAGAATGTAGATTTGGTCTTTCGACTTTTTCCAGACCTAGATTTGATAAAAGCTGTACATGTACTTCTTTAGATTTCTAAATGTTCACTGATACAATGTTAACAATATTTCTCAAAAATTATGCCAAAAAAGGCGGCATGAAGCGCGGTGCTTTTTTTCATTTTGAATTCTATGGTTTCATCTCGCAAAAATTTTCGCTTATTTTTATTCGAAATCCTGTGCAAATGTTTGTCTATCACGTGCACGTGGAAATCGTCTCGAGTCTAACAACTCTTAACTCGTTTAATGGTTAAATAGCCTCTCTCCGTCTTCCCTTCATTTTGTTCCTGTTATTAGGGTTTGTGCTTGCACATTTGCACGAAGTTATATCTTTCGTTCAAGATGATCGGATTTCAATGGGTGGAAAATTAAACAGCTAAGAGATGAGAAAGGTACCAGTGTAAAGTCTCAATTAAAGGTATAATAATAATCGAACCAAATTATAATGGCGCCTACTAACGTAAGCATAATTGTATTATTACGGTATCCATAATCTTACCTTAATGTAAATATACTTGCTAAAAAGCTGAATCGAGCTAGGGTAATTGCATAAATTCTATACGAACGATCGAAGGGTTACGTTTTCAGTAGTGGCGAGTACAAGGTGAGATGCTGAGTGTAGGATCCAGTCTAGTGGATTTTTTTTGGGCTTCGTGTGCATACAAGATACTCAAATCGTGTAGATAGCAAAGATGCAAAAATTTTTTTCAAGCTTTTACCCAGTGTTTCGCATTGCCCTCGCTTCTCTTATACCTGTTTATATGCCAACTCATTCACTTGAGTAGCTCACACCCTCCCTCCCCTCCAACTGCTCTGAGTAAAAATCCTAAAGGTTGTTTCCTATTGAAGGAAAAATTCAAAATTTTCAAATTTATGAATTTTTTCCATTTTTTAACATTTAATATACTTTTTTCTCCATTGGAAGGCAACTATCTGGGTTTCTGATGTGGCCATCAAGGGGGGGGGGTTGTACTTCGCTACTCATTTTAAAGATTTTTAATGTGGAACTCATTATAGATTTTTCAGAAGTTATCCATAAAAACTGAAAAAATTTCCAACTACATTTTTTTTATACTTATATCGTCACTGTTTGCGAACCACTTCATCCCCCTCTTGCCCTTTTTTTTACCACAGTCGCTCACTTATATATATTCTTTGCCTTGTGACGCTATCGCTTCGTTTCTCTCGCACTTATCTTCAAAATTAGAATTTTTTTTAATTTTTGTCCGAAAATGGCTAAAAATTTTTTCTTGTAATTGATATTTTTCTCTCAGTATAAGTGCAACTCTCGGTGTTAACCACCTCGACCACCGAGTTGAAGGTGGTCTCCCGTTTATTTTAAAATTTTTACACGAGCTGCTCATAAAAACTTTTTCAAAAGTTATTCGCCAAGAATTAGAAAAGTTGTAAATTTTTTGTCATATTTTTTTGCATTTATTTTGCTATATTTTACGAATCACTTCGCCCGCAACCTTAATGGCAAAATATTTGTCATTATTAGTTCTTTTCTATAAATTATAAAAATGAGCGGTAGATTTGGGTGAAAATGAAATTTTGAAAATAACATATCATGGCTCTGTCGACCAACAGCGGATGAGGAGGGAATATCAACAAAATGCGTTATAGAGTCCTAGAAGACCATTAAGATAATTTTCAGCCATGTCAAATATTTATTTTTATTTTATTTTTTCCCCAAATATTAAAATCATTTACTCCGCTCGATACCTACCAAAATCGCTCCAATTTGGTCAATCGGCTCAGTTTGGTGGCTGATTAAATATATCTGGGTAGGGATGACCCTGGGTCAGAATTAAGTTTTGCCTCATTTTGGAGGGAGGGGTTGCTGAAGGGCCAAAAACTTGAAAATTGTTCCTTTTCGAGTCAATCGATGGAAAATCCAAAGTTGTATAACATATCCAAAAATCAACTTCTTAAGTAAATTTGGAGGGGAGATATGGGGGGGGGGTTCCCCTTTTTTATCTTGAGAAAGGGCTGTTCCTCCCCTATCGCCCCGCCAAATTGAGCTTGGAGTTGAAATTTTGTATGTGTATTGAGTTGTGGCCCTAGATGTGCCTTTTCAGGAGCCAGCCCCCTCCCCCCTCCCCCTCCCCTTATGGTAAGGGGTTCAAATTTGGTATGGTGTATTCCTCACTCAGAGTAAGCATCTCTCTAGTAACAATGATTGAAATTGGGAAATTAGTTCCTTTGCTGACCCACCCTTGCGCCTATTCAAGAAGTACAAATATTTTTGTCAATATGTGGTCTCTCATAACTTCCGCCATTTTGATTTTAAGCAAAAAATTATTCGCATGTTTTATGTTCAGTTCGTTTTGCTGTACAAGATGATACGTTTATTTTTTCAAATAAGTTAAAAATTGAAAGACCTGCATTGTTTGGTAATTCTATAAATATACGTGACTTGAAGGCCGAGTAAGCACGAGTTAATGAACGTCAATTTGGTCAAAATACAGCGTAAAGGTGTTTCGTGGTAGATAAAAAAAAATCTGGTGATATAGGAACACCTAAGTGGGGGCATGAGGTGATTTGAAAGTGCACAATTCATACCATCGAAGGCCACATTTAGAATCCCACCAGATCCTTATGCCAGATTCATGTACAAGAAATGAACCACAGATCGTATCCTCGCTTCGGCAGGGCTGCTTACAATAAGAAAAACCGACCAAAAAACAGCATTTTCACGGTTGCGAGGGGAGTCAATTAGGTTGAAAACTCGAAATCCCAAAAATGCACATCAACAACCTACATCAAATCTACGTACAAAATTTCAACTTCCTGGCTCAATTTGAAAGGGAATTATGCGAGGAACGTGCTCCAAAATAATAATAATTTCCAACAAAAAAAACCACTTTGTGAGGGGAGAGGGGGTGTGTGTACAATGAAGCTGAAAACTCGAAACCACCGAAAGGCATATCTACGACTGCTACTAAGCGCACATTCCAATTTCAACTTCTTACCTTAATTTGAAGAGGTGGTGGGGGAGGAAAAGCCCTTTTTCAAGGTTAAAAAGAGAAAGACCCTCTTATCTCCCCTCCTAACTGACCTAGCAGTTTGATTTTTGGTTATGTTGTGCAACTTTGGATTGTTAATCGATTAGCTTTAGGAACCTTTTTTTTTTGCGATCTTAGCCCCTCAACATCCGGTAACTGAATTTTGACCCGAGGTCATACTCACTCGAGAATATCAAATTCGTTGCTATAATCCAAGCGCATTTCTCAAATTTGATCGCGTTTGGTCGGTATCGAGCTGAACGAATGATTTCGTTTCAGGGGAAAAAATGAAAATAAATATCTGGCATGGCTCAAAATAGTCGTAATGGTCTTCTAGGATCGCAAAAACGGATTTTGTTGATATTCCCTCTCATCTGGCATGCGTCGATAGACCGTAATAGCTTGGTTTTCATTGACAGTGTATAACGCAGAAAATCAAGCTAAGAAAAATACTCGTACGTAAAAGGAAAACAAAATCCGAATCCCAGTCATTATCACGAATCAAAAATAAAGACAATTTCTTACCTATACGAGAGGAAAAAAAAAAAAAAAAAAGCGAAAAGAAAAAGGAAAATAAGACGTCGTTGTCTCTTAACTCGACGATATTAGGATTCACTTGCGCCCTTTTTTCCTTCTCTCCTCTGCCTGTCTGCGTTGTTTTTTTTTTCGAGAGGCCTTTTTCGCTATCTATTGGAAATTCGTTCGCTTTCGTCGGATTTTATTGACAGATGAAAAGTTTAAATTTTATTCGGTTGTGTTCCTCATCACTGCTTTGACGATGGTAAATTTTTTATTCGCGGGTATGCGAATACGAGAATAGGTAGGTAGCTGCTGCGAGGGAAGAGGCGGATGGGTATTTTTTTCCTTTCGCCAACTTATACACATTGAGCAGCCGATTCGATTGTTGAAAGGTTGAATTGCGAATATTTCATTAAAAATGATGAAGGATTACGTTTCGACGTTTGTATTTTTATTTACGAAAGGATTTAGCGGCGTTCGTTTTTACCTCTTTGGTCGTTATAGATATGTGTTTGTGTGTAGGTGAAGGATACGTATACATATATGAGACCTATATCTACCTATATGAGCTGCTGCTTGTAGATACGTAATATACAAGAAATACATATTATATATATATAAAAGATAGGTAGGCACCTATACCTAGACCTGCCTATACTTCTTGTACGTAGAAGAAGATATTTCAAGACGTAATTCGGGTTCGGCAATTTTCATTTTTCTTTTTTTTTTTTCGTATACGTATCGTTCTATTTTTTTTTTTTTTTTTTTTTTCGTATACGTTTCTTTTTTTTTTTTTTTTTTTTTTTTTGTACGCAGCACTCGACAGAAAGACCCGGATGTCACGAGGCTTTCTCACATTTTACGTCGTATCGTATCGTATCGTATTTTTCTAATTTGCAGCAATCCTTTCGTGAATAAGTTATTTGCGTTTTTGATTGTCGATGTTTTCTCTGACCCTGTAGCACGCTTTGATCTGGCGATATGTTAGATAGTTGAAAATACATAGATAGAGATAAAAGTAGCGATACAAGAGGAATGTAAAATTTATACTTAATTGAGAAAAGCCGCCATCACATCGTCAATGTTGTCGTCGTCGTCGTCGAATGTGACGACACTGACGACGGTATTTGGATGGAAACGACTTTGTCGAAGTTTATTTCGAGGGATTTTCCATATAGCTTCGTTCAGCGTTTCATTTTTCCTCTTTTTTTTTTTCGCAGCTTTACATTTCGATGCGTGGGAATTTACACCAAGATGGAAGTATAACGAGCTGTGAGGCAAGCGAGGTTTGTTTGACGAAAAGTCTATGCTGTTTGTTGAAGATTTAACTACTTTTGAATTTTGATAGAAAAATACTCGCGTCTGGTTTTAGGGGGTGACGATAACGTCGTATGATACCTACAATCGAATAAGTTGGATCGATTTTTTGGGCAGATTATCGAGTTAATTGAAATACACGAATGAGGCTAGCAGATTGTGCAATATTTTGTTGTATTGCGAAGAGTTTCCGTTTCGGTTCTGGCGCCTTTTACACGGTGTGGAACTAAATTCGTTGCGATGGCTTTACTTGCCACAGACGTCATGGAGTTAGGGAACGGCATTACCATAGATATGTGGTAGGGGCAGAGACGAGTTGAACTATAGTACTCTGACTGACACCTCCCTCCCTAATTCTTCCATAGGTATTGCTATGCGGGCATCTAAAAATTTAACAAAGAGCAATTTCAAAAATTGTTACCCAATCATCAACCTAAGTAGCGGATCTTATAGATAAAAATGTTTCCTACCAATTTTGTTATATACACATTTTGCCTATCTTGATTATTCGAGGGGCAGCATTCATTTGAATTTCACGAGCCCCTTCAAAAAATCAAGGTAGGCAAATTTTGTATATAACAAAAAATGCTGCAAAAGTTGCCTAGTACATAGTTCACTATTCAAAACCACAATTTAGAAAAATTTTTTGCTTCCAAAATTTTATATTGCTCCAGTTACCCCCAATGTAAATTTTTGAGAGCAGAAAATTAGTCCAAATCGTGGTTTTAAATAGTGAACTTTGTACTAGGCAACTTTTGCAGCATTTTTTGTTATATGCAAAATTTGCCTATCTTGATTTTTTGAAGGGGTTCATGAAATTCAAACGAATGCTGCTCCTCGAATAATGAAGATAGGCAAAATTTGTAAATGACAAAATTTGTATAAAAAATTATTGTCCACAAGGTCGGTCACTTGGTTTTTCAATCAAATCAAAATTTTGAAACTGCACATTTGTTAAATTTTTAGATATCTGTACAGCGATACCTATGGAGAACATGGTGTGGGGAGCAGGTTCAAAGTACCATAGTTGAACTGCCCTCTGCCCGTACTGCACATTTATGCTAATGCGTTCCTCAACTCTATGATGTTTGTGGAAGATTGAAAATATGATGCTAGATGGTGCATTTGTATTTTTTGAAAGTTATCCAAGCGTTGAAGATTTTAATCGTGTTGTGAAAAATGTAAAAAGGGATAGAAAGGGTGATTTTTTGTCCAGAATTAAGTGTGATAATTTCTTGAAAATTTAAGGCTTTAAAATATATTTTAAATACGTGTTGCTGATCCGGAGCCATTTCTGTTATCCACCAGTCAATCTTAGGCTCCTTTTGGGTTCCCATTTATAGTGAAAATATCTAACACAAGTTATAAGATATGCAGATATTAATCTGTATTTCTCTTGATTTATTAAATTTATAGCCTCATTTTCGTGTATTATTTCGTTTTCTACATTTTTTTTCTAATATTACGAAAAATTCTGGCCATTTCAGCTCTGCATTTGATGAAGTTGAAAGAAATGTCGGTGGCTCTACTTGACGAATCATTGCAAAAACTTCTTTTTTCTTTCCCCCCAAAATTCTGGGTTACCTCCGTTGTGCTCAAATATCAATGGACGAGACGAAAATGAAAAAAAAAATCATGAAACCATAGAATGTTATTGAGATATCAAGGTAAATTTATGCACCGAAACCGGTTTCTTTCAAAACCGATGTGTTGAAACCCATTTTAGATTCATTTTTACAGTGCCAAAAAAAAAAAAAAAAAACGATCGAGTAGGCATTTTTACGAAAACTTGTCACGTTTCAATGGATTTATTGATAAACTAGTTCATTTCTAAACCGGTTCAGTTTTTACAGTCAGATTGTTTGCTAGCACCTTGAAAAACAGTGATCAAAAATCGTGATAAATTAATGTAAAAAAGTTGTTTGGTACACTGCAGACCAATCTGCTGCAAAAATCTGTATAAGTGTACCGGTTTCAAGATAAGCCAGTTTCAGTTTGAAAATACAACATATTTTTCATGTAGTGTATCAGTGTTTTTTGTGGTGTTGAAAACCAATCCGATATTAGAAATGTGCGGAGGCAAACCGGTTTCGTTTTTGAATTTTCCAACATTCTTGTGATAATTTGTATAACACTATTCTTTAGTCAAAAATTGGCAAGAACGAACCGGTTCTAAGATGAACCAGTTTCATTTCAAAAATTTAATGCGATTTTCGTCCCGTGCCTCGGTGTTTTTTTGGAACGTTGAAAACCCATTCGATATTGAAGATTAGCGTAAATAAACCGGTTTTGAAATGAAACCAGTTTCGTTTCGGAATCTTTTCAGGATGTTTGTTTTAATTTGTGTAACACTGTCGATTTTTACATTTAGAGTGGTGTTCAGTACACAAAACAATAGCTTGACACAATTATTACCGACGTGTTAAAAAGGTTCTGAAACAAAACTGGTTTATTTGAAAATTGATTTGTTTGCGCAAATTTTTACTATCAAAAAACATCGATGCGCTGCGAAAATCGTTTTGAATTTTTAAAACGACACTAGTTTAGTCAGATTGGTGTTCAGATTCTGAAACGAAACCGTTTTTTTTTGAATAAAATTTTTTTTCGAAAATTTCCTATATCACCTTGGTTTTCAACGCTCCAATAAACACCGATACAATGCACAAAAATCATTTTGAATTTTTTAAAACGAAACTGGTTCGTCTTGAAACTGGTTCACTTGTGCCAATGATTACACATTGGTGTTCAGTGTACTGAACAACAATTTTACACAAATTGTTGCAAAAATCGTGAAAAGATTCTGAAACGAACCAGGTTCATTTCCGAAAATCTATTGAATTTGTTTTCAACACCATAAAAAACAGTAACAAACCGATTTTTCACAAAAATCGGAAGTAACAATTATTTGGAAGCTTGTGGATCATCATCATTGATTTTGTAAATCTATGGAATTCTGCATGGGC
>FIZR01016119.1:0-40256 GCA_900060175.1 Ferrisia virgata
TATGAAGGATTGATTTTATGATTTCAAGTTGAAATGTTGAGGAAAATTAGAGATGCGACATCAGTGGACTTATCTTATGAAGGATCGGTTTCATGATTTTCACTTGAAATGTTGAGGAAAATTAGAGGTTTTATTACTGGGCCGTCAGTAGTGTGACATCGTGATTGGACTGACATCAGTAGACAGTTTTTTATGACCTGAAATGACATTAGTAGACTTGTTTTATGAAGGATTGATTTTATAATTTCAAGTTGAAATGTTGAGAAAAATTAGGCAACAGTGTATCATCATCATTGGACTGTCAGTGGAAAGGTTTTTATGGCCTAGGATGACATTAGTAGACTTGTTTTATGAAGAATTGATTTTATGATTTTAAGTTCAAATGTTGAGGAAAATTAGAGATGTTTGAAATTGACTTATCAAAACAGTGGACTTTGACCTTAAATCAATTTTATGATTTTGAGTTGAAATGGCGTCATCTGTTGATCCACCAACAGTTGACCTTGACTCTAGATTGATTTTAAGATATCAAGTTGAAATTTCGAGAAAAATTAGTTTATGAAAACCATGTTATTAATTATTAATTATTTTTCTGTTGCAGGTAATGAATAAGAAAATATTTTATAGCCAGGGATAAGGCGTGGTATGTATTTTTAATTATTTACGTTTGTAGAATATTTAATTAACGTGACAATTTAAAAAAAAATGGCCTATGTTAGGGGAAGCCATGTGTAGCTTGGAAATGAAAAGGGTACCGGCACGCCGGATAAAATAGGGCAGTCTGGCCCCGAGCTGAAATTTGAAACAAACCGTTGTGGGACATCTGCTCGCTAAGAGGGTAAATTAGCTACCACTGAAGGATTTACGAACCCACAGTGGTCATTTCCCCAAGAAACACCTAATAAGTACGATAAATTTAAACGGTCCCGAGTTCCAGCAATCCTAAAATGGGGCAGGGGTGCTAAAAATATCCGTTCGCGCTAATCGCTTCAATTTTACAAAGATCAGCAAAATGGGCTCATAGAATGTGTGTGGCCTGAAGACTACAGGTAAGTTAGTGGCAGTCGAAAATGAAATGGAAAAGAATAGGGTTGCTGATATTAGGAATCAGCGAAATCCACTGGAATACCTGTGGTGAATTTACATCAGCCGAGGGAAACTTCGTCTTTTCATCTGGTAAAGGAGACCACACAAGAGTGGCAATCATAGTAGATGGTAGATGCAAATGTCTGGTATTATTAAGTACAGGGGCTATCAACGATCGGATGATAGTTTTCAGGATTGATGCAGCTCCATCCACTATAAGTATCATCCAAACATACACCCCTACCAGTGCAGCACCAGATGAAGAAACTGAAGAACTCTATAGTACCTTTGAAGAAACACTGGCTTCGCTAACAAGAAGCGACATACAACTGCTAGTGAGAGACCTTAATGCCAACGTTGGGAAGACTAATAGCAGTGATGTTTACTATGGAGTAGTTGGTAGTCATGGTCCAGGAATAAGGAATGAACGTGGAGATAGGCTTCTCCAGTTCTGCGTGGAACAGCAACTTATGCTGGCGAATACCTTGTTCCAACAACATAATCGTAGACTATACACGTGGAAGTCGTTTGATGGTCACACTTGTAATCAAATTGACTACGTTCTAATCGAGAAAAGATGGAAATCGTCGATTATCAGAGCCAAAACACATCTAGGAGCTGATGAGGCATCACATCATCAACTTCTGGTGGCTAGATTACGCCTGCGAATCCATGTGAAAAGGTCAAAGAAGAAAGCACGGATTTTTCTCATTGATACTGAATTTAAGAAGTTGGCTGGTAGGACAAATGTCACATGTTTGGAGATTGATGATCCAAACACCATGTAGGAAGACATCAAAACTGAGATTACTCGTGCACGTGAGTCCGCTATCAAGGAAAGAAAACGCGTATCAGAAAAGAACCCCCTGCGTTATATACAGCAGTGTAGGTTAGCCAAATGCTGTGGTGACCACGAATAATATAGGATACTGAACAGATCAGTGTTGTCATAGAGACAGAGAAGCCTACCTTAACCAATTCTGCAATGAAGTACAGGGATACGCAGACTGTAATGAGATCAGTGCAGTATACAAGAAAATACATTAGATCGCTGGAGATTTGAACCCAAAACTATTAAGATCAAGAAAAATGATGGCAAAGTTGTGTGGGATTGTACACAAATTCTAGACAGCAGGAAAACATACTCAGAGTGGATGTATCAAGACAGTGGAACACCAGAGGTGAACCAACAGGTCCCTTCAGTTAAAGTGACAGGTGAAGATGAGCCAAACATCCTGCTTGATAAAATAGAGGAGGTGGAGAGTGTGATGAAGGAACGGGTGAGCTCTTGGTGAAAATTCAATCAAAGCAGTATGGAGACTTTGAAGTGTGATATGGCAGAGTTGTAAATGGTCCATTGAATGGTGTAAGTCGGTGCTGATTCTCTTACATAAGAAATAAGATGCCAGATTATGCTCTAATTATCGAATAATCACTCCAATTCCACACAGCAGCAAAGCCATGTTACGAATCTTAAGCAACCGGATCAAGGTGTATCTACACAAGCAAATTCCATCTGAACAAACTTGAGTTTTTGCCAGGAAGAGGCACAAGGGAGGCAAATTATCGAAAAGTGCTGGGAGTTCAACATACCTGTAGTGATGTGTTTCATAGATTACTTGAATTGTAGGAAGCTCTTCAAAGTTTTAAGAGAGATGAGACTTCCCACTCCCATAGCAAATTTGGTAGTCTCTAATGTCTTCCAGTTTCTATAGCCCTGATTGAATACGAAAAGGTCAACACTTTTGTTTATTTAGGCTCCATCATCGAAGCAGATGGAGGCTCGTTGGCAGAAATACGATGACCATACTGCGTAATGTCACATGTAATAACAAGATCTTCAGAATGACAAGAAGGAGACTTTACAGTCACTAGTTTTCTCTATTTTACTATAAGCTGCAGAAACATGGCCATTGAAGGCAGATGATAGAAGAAGAATCGATGCCTTCAAGATGTAAGTACCAGTGAAGGATGCTGCAGATACCCTCCCTGGACAGCGCGACGAACCAGCATTTCAATCGTCAATGGAATACAGGAGCCAGTCAGGCTAAATGTTTTATGCGAGAAACGCATTCTTGGGCATTTTGGACATGTGACCAGGAGAGAAGTTGAAAATCTCGAAAAAGATATTCTCTTTGGTTAGGCCTCTGGTAAAGGAGTGAGAGGAAGATCTCCAACCTTGTGGTCTGACATCATCAAAACGCGAATGGGCAATGCGGTAAGAGCTGTTTCAAAGGCACCGGATCATGATAGGTGGCGCACTCTTTTAGGTGCAATAGGGTTGTAAGCGATGGAGACGTATTGATGATGATTGTTTTTTTAAAATTCCGGTTCAAACTCTTCCCTCTCGATCCCCTTTTTCTTTTGGTTTTCAATAAATCGGGTTTTTTGCCCTACAAATAGGCTAGAAAATTTGTGTTGATACGTTTTAAATTTTTTGTCTCAAGTACCAAAATTGGTATTGCACAATTTTGAAAAAAAAAAGAAAAAAATACAGGAATTTTCATGCGAAAAAAAGTCAGTATGTAGCTCATTCTAGGGATGTTCTTCGTTCAAAAAATCAACAAATATTCCTACAGAAGTACTCGTATATTATTTTTAGGTGACCTTTTTTGGCCAAACCCATTTGTAAAAACAGCTGCATACGATGTAATTTGAGTCGGAAATGTTTGAAAAAAATCTTTGCCAAAATAATAAATCGAATATCGAATTTCATGTACCTACGATAATAGCACTTCGTTGATGCGTTGTCTTTGATAATTTGGCCATCGGGCTGCGGATAGTTTTGCATTATTTATGGTATAAAAATAAATAGGTATCGGATCTCTGGCTAAATTGGAGGCTAAAATAAAAATAAAAATGAAAATAAAAGAAAAACCTCGACTAAAATAATACCTAGACCTACGTTCATATTTTGATCCTAATGCACACCTTCTTGTAACCTTGCCCAATTAAATGAATCGAATAAAACAATACGTAAAATCAGGTACATAAGGTAACGATGCCGATGGAAAATAAACATTTAATAAAAAATGAATCATCGTCAAAGAACGTATTATACGTCAAAGACGTCGTACGAATTACCTAATTCTTTCCAAAAAAAGAAAAAAAAATTACACGCGTTCTTAATACTTAATACTTACTTGCCTGGGTCGAGGCGCATTGGTTACTTTTGCGATTGCGGCGGTTTAACTAGAGTAACATAATACTCTCACTCTCTTCTTACCTGACTCATGTTATAAATCAGTTGAACCGGTTCATTCAGGTAATACGCTTAACTAAGTTCACTTCATCGTCACATTGTTTCGTACGCTGCTGATGACCTGCGCGTGTGTTGTTTAATACAAAAAAAAGTGTACGTTTTTTTTTTCTTTTAATTTGCTGGTGGAAGTTCGCGCGTTGATTTTACGTACTGTATTTAATCCAGTTTGGAAAAATGATACCGTTTACGAGTTGGGTAAGTATCTATATTATAATTTTTGATTTTTTTTATAATTCTTTTTCTTCTTCTCCTTTGATACGAACGAGGTGTACGATTGAGCGAATTTTTTTTGGAAAAATAGTGCGAATATGCTACATAATGAATAACGATGTTGGGTTCGAGATGGCAGTGTTTGATTGTAATGATTTGATCCTCCCTAAGTTAAGGGTCAATGATAAGTGATTTGTGTGGGATTTGGCGGTTTTTTTTCGGTCTAATTATAATATTATTAGAGTTTTGGAATTTGACTAAATTATGAAATAATCCATTCGTAGAAGGGTTACCTTCCCTAGTTTGGCATATTTCCAATATGCCTTTGCCTGGAATACGAATTTATTAGATACGTAGATGACTTTTACTTTCACGAATACGAACTCTGCTGTGCACGCGAACTCCATAAATAATGGTCGTTGAAAAGGTGTTCGCGAGATTGTGTTATAAATAAAGTTAACTTCATTCCGCAGTTTTTTTTCCTCTGGTTTTTAATAACGGGTCTCTCGGTTTACTGATTTTAATCGTAATCTTTAATTCCACCTACGTACATTGGTAATTTGTGCAACTGTTTCCATTGTGCTGAAGTTGGTACCTCTCGTCGATTGCATGCGCTGCACAAAATAATAGGTAGGTAGGTATTGAAGTAATTGCATCGAGTAAATTGGCTAGTTATAGCTTTACGACGACGACAGTTTATTTTCTCATCTTTATAAGGAGAGATGTAAGATAGTTCAGGGTATCTGTCACGTCGCTATTTTTAGTAAAAATTTTCAAAAAGTTATTAAAAATTGTCCCAATTTTCAATTTTTTTAATACATCCTTAAACTACTCTATACATATTTTTATGTCTGTGGGGAACTACTAAAAATTGGCCATTTTAAAATTTCTTCAAAAAAAATGAAGAAGTGTAAGATTCCTTGAAAACCCCGATTTTTAAATATGTGGGCGGAGGGGAGGTGTACTGAAAAAAATGATTGATAAATTGGGTCCAACAAGACATCTTGATTATTTTTTTTTTAGGCAGGAAAATCATTGAGAGAGTGCTGGTTGCCAAAGATCGAAAATAGATTGACAAGAAAAGAGAAACGATTATACCAAGTTATAAAAATTATACTTTCTATCGAAAAGAAAATTGTAAACTCAATGAAAAATTATGTTAACGTTTAAATTGTGGAAGTAAATCATCGAGTTTAAAATTACCACTCGATTTGGAATAATTGAAAAATATGGAGGAAGGGAAATGTTCTTCAAAATTTACCATTTTTTATGCTCAACAGCTCATTGATGTATCTATTTGCCAAAAATTTTATGGTGTGGAAGTGATCCAAAAATTTCCTAGGTTTGCAGCCAACCTAGATGAATTTTTTACAAATTTTAAATAAGATTGATCTGGTACATTATTTCTACATGTTGAATTAGTATTTCCCCGCCCCCCTTCTACCAACATTAAATTTCATCGAATGTACTAGAATAATGTTGAAATTGATTTAGACAATGTAAAAATCACTAAAAAAATTTTAGTGATTCCTTAAAAATTCATAGGTATTTTGAAATTCTGTTTGGTAAGTGTGTAAAGCGGAAACATTTAATTGTGAGTAATCAGAAAAAATTGTATCAGGATTGAAATTTAAAGTACGGATTAAAAAAATTATTGACGATTTTGTAAAGAATGATACAATTCCTAGTCCGAATTGAAACAAAATTTTTAAAAATTATCAAAAACCTTAATTTTTTTCAATAAAATAGAATTTTACCAAACTATAGATTACACATTGAAAATGCACCTTTTCGCTGTAAACTTTTTTTTGTTACTTTGGTTTTACCGTATCTTTTTTCGAGTAGTAATTCTCAATAAGCTTAGTTTCCCAGTTGTAGGTTCATAAGACTCTCAATCCACCTCCCCCTTCACTTCTCGCGCTCACTCTACGCTATGTAATGGGGTTGGTGAGTAATTGAACCCCCAAACAGCGCATCTAAGATTCTCACCAAGTCTACTAATTTCAACTTCCTCTCTCAAATTGAAGGGAGATATGGTCGAGACAAATTCGAAAAATGGCTAAGACTATTTTTTAAATATTTTTTTAAGGATTTAAGTGTGTGCGACGGGACTAAAAAGTTTAAACCTTCAAAAAATACATCGAGAACCTCCCTGCTATACCTTCTGAAGGGGAAACTGGCAAAACGACTAAAACTACCGGAAAGAAATACTTTTTAAAGACTCAAAGGGAGAGGGGACAAGGGGTACAATTGGGCTGAAAAGTAGGAACCATCAAAAGGCAAATTTAGGAGTCGAGCTAATTTTGCATGTAAAATTTCAACCTTCTAGCTCAATTCGAAGGAGAAATATGTGTTGGACAAATACAAAAGAGAGCAAAAATCTTACCTAATCTAGCAAAAAAAAAAAAAAAGCATCTCTTTCCAATTAGCATTATGGGTAAGTAGGGTTCCATGGTGCTAAAAAATCGAAACTCCCAAAACGCACATCAAGGGTTCCTACAAACTGGACATACCAAATTTCATCTTCCTAGCTCAATTTGGATGAGAGTTATGTGAGGAACAAGCTCAAAAAATAAGAAAAAAACGACCAAAAAACTACATATTTGGGCCTGTGAAAGGGTGAAATGGGGCTGAAAAGTCAGAACCTCCATAAGGCACATTTAGGGCCCGAACTGAATGTACAAACCAAATTTCAAACTTCCTTGGTCAATTTGGATGAGTGTTATGTAAGGAAGTAACTAAAAAAACTCAAAAAATGAGTAAACCCGATCAAAAAACCAGTTTTTGGGAGCTGTAAGGGAGTGCATTGGAGCTGAAAAGTTGAAAACCCCAAAAAGCACGTTTACGGCTCCAACTGAATGTACATACCAAATTTCAACTTCCTGGCACAATTTAGTGCGGAGAAAGGGTAGGAACAGCTCTTTTTCAGGGTCAAAAAGTAGGAAAAACCCCATATCTACCTTCCTAAGTGACCCAGGAAGTTGCTTTTTGGATATGTTAACCACAACATTTGATTCTCTATTGATTTGCTTAAAAAGGGATAATTTTTGCGTTTTTAACACCTCAGCACCCCCTCCCCCAAAATAGGGCAAAACTGAATTTTGATCCAAGGTCATCCTTACTCAATATATATGTAATCTGCTACTAGACTGAGCCGATTGACCAAATTGGATCGATTTTGGTCGGTATCGAGCGGAGTAAATAATTTTAATGCTCGGGAAACAAAAATAAAAAAATAAAATGAATATAAATATCTGATATGGCTAAAAATCGTCTTAATGGTCTTCTAGGGCCCCAAAACTGATTTTCTTGATCCTCCTACCTCCGCCGTTGATCGATTGTCTGTATCAGCCTGGTTTTCATTGACAATATGACATAGAAAATCAGGCTAATTACTTTCTCGGGGCTTGTAAAAGGTTGCGATGAAGCTGAATTGTCAAAATCTCTGGAAGAAACAAGTGAATTTCCTGCTAAATGTGTATATCATTGGCGCCTCCAGAAAGTTTTCAAATGAGGGGGGGGGGGGAGACTAAACTTGAAGACGCGAGCGTAGCTGGGGCGAAATTTTGAAAAAATGGCATTTTAAAGCCATGGAAAGAGCTTTTCTCGGAGTTTGGGTTTCAAATTTTGAAGGCTTATTGAGATAGTTGTATGTTTTCAATGAATTGGATATTAAATTCATCGTAAGTGTAAAAAACTTTCAATTTTTTCACACCTACGGAGAAGACTATAGCTATAGTATCCTCCTCCCTCAGGTGCGCCTCTGATATATGTCAAATTTCAATTTACTTGCCAAATTTGGAAGATAGATACACATGGAACGACTTTTTTCCAAGGTTAAAAAGATAAAAGAACCGTAACTCTTTTCTAAAATATTGTGAGGAAGGAGGGGGAGGGGGGCTAATTTTTGAATATGTTACACAACTTTTAATTCTCTATCGATTGGTTTAAATTTTAACATATTATTTTTGTCTCTCAGCACCTCCCCTGCAAAATTTGAACACGACTGAATTTTTGCCCCCCCCCCCACCCCTCCAAGGTCATCTCTACTCGTGTATATCTAAATTACTACCAGTCTGAGCCTGGTGACCAAAGTTGGATGATTTTGTTTGGTGTCGAACTGAATAAATGATTTAGATCCGCATTAAAAAAAAAAAAATTTAATTAAAAGTCTCAAAAATTTGAAAATGATTTAGATGGTTTTTTAGCACCATATACGAATTTTTCAAATATTTTCCGGTTGCCTCCCATCTGCAATAGTCTGATTTTCTTCGACAATATGACAGGAAATATTCCTTGATTAAAATACCTCGATGATTGCTCCCATGATGGATAATTCGATATACCAATGACAAATGAGGAACTGAGAATCGTTTTTTCAATTCCGAAGATACTCCCTGGATGACTTGAATGGAAAGCGATCTAGCTGATGTTACCTTTTACCATCGTTACACGAAATCTTCACCACAAGATTGATTTTTAGCATCCGAACTTGCTATTGATGCGGACCATGCATCTTCAAAATCCAGATGCAAATGCTGCTGGCGTGAAAATTGATGCACGTGATGCACGGTGCACTCATTCACGTCCTATATCGTGACCGCTTTAAACCGATTCGAATATCGATTTTCCGGTTGACCACGAATTGCTGCCTGTATCTCATTAGTTAGCTTGGTTATTGTAATGCAGGTACAGTACGTTTATCAGCACTGGCTGCCTGGATCGATCGTGTCTCGAAATTCTTCGGTAATACCTATTACCTACTTGCTTGTATTACGTCACGAGCACAATGCGACCGTAGTACTCTATTTTGAAGTCAGCTAAAAGCTAAATTTCTCCAGATGGATAAAAATTTGGCTGCCGGTCATACGAATATTGCACGCAGCAGGCAGTGTGATAAAACATAGGTAGGCTGACCCAGCTATACAGAGATAAATCTGTACCTATAAGTAGTATGCTCCAGGTCGGCTATATACTTAGCGGGCCAAGCTTATACGCAGACATGGACACACACACACACACATACACACTTACAAGTAGTATTAGTACATATTTTAAATGCGATCCACGAATTTCAAAAAAGAAATAATAAAAGAGACAAAGCGGCGCTGCGACCACAGAGAGAAAGAAAGACGAGATATGAAGAAGAAGAAGAAGAAGAAGAGGAAAAAAAAGGAGCAACCGAGTTAAGTAACACCGACGAGCCGACGATGATGGCTTCGAGCGGACATGTCCTCCAATATATGGAGCGCACGAGAGCGCAACATACCGGAAAGGAAACGCGACGAACGTGCTCGCTGGCTTCCTACGTTATTTGCTCGCGTCGCGTCGTCGGGCCGGGCCCGTGCTCGACGAGTCCGAGCTCAGCCGGTCGCAATCATTTGTAATTTCATCTAATTACCGATGGCTAACCGCCTTCGAATTAAGATCTCGCTTAAGTGAAAATTATATCTCGTAGATAATACTCGTACCTTTACGCAGTATACGTATATACATATATATAGTTGTTATGAGAAGAAATAGATGAGCGAAGAGGGAGGTAGAGAGAGGATCTGAGACGTGATGTTGTTTACAATGTACATATAGGTTAGGTACCGCAGACTCGAGAGTGTTTATTGTTACGCACCTATTTACTATAGGTACCTACCTACCTACCTACTGCCTAATACCTACGTAAATCTGTATAGACCTGCTATAGAATATGTTGTCAACGATGATGACTTTTTTATTCATTTGTTCAATTTGAAGTATTGTACACAAAATGTACTTCTTATTATGTCGGTTGTAACTGCCGCCGGTATGGACTGATGATTTTTCAAACACAGCGGAAGTTGAAACTTCGAAATAAGTACCCGTTCAGTCTGTTGGTCTCTCAAGTTGATTTGCATATTGAAAAAATAATTAAAATTGTTTGTAAATTGAGAATTTGTATGTTGATTGATTAAACTCACCCACCTGGTTGACTTCAAGTTGAAAATCCATCATACAAAATTTCGTGTTCTTAGCTCAAATCAGGATAGAGTTAGGGTTCCTCAAAGTGAGAGAATTTTCGAGACAGTATATTTTGTCATTTAAACCCCATTTTAAAATGGCGCCTAGGGCCTAGATTAAAGTTCGTGAATACTGCAAAAATAAGTTTCCACACCTTGCTGGAATATTGGCATTTTGATGGTAACACTAATCCAGGTGTTAAAAATTGTATGGAGGAGGGGGGGGGGTAGAGAGGTGAGATAAATTTTCGTACACCGGTAAAAAATGCAAATACATGTAGAAAAATCATTCCCAAAGTTTCAGTCTTTTCTGAGTTTACATCAACAAAAACTTGCAACCAGCATATTCAAAGTTGAGGACGTGACGCCCGAGCGTGTAACAAAATTTCTCACCACGACGCGCGGTGGCGAGTTCATCGTTTACGGGCTTCCCATTACAAAAGGAACAATGCGTAATTTTTTCATGTTTTCTGCTACGAAAATTTTTTTTCACAGTACTACTAATTAGGTAAAAAAAAAGTTGGCTCAAAAAACATGATTTGATACAGTTTTGTTCTCTTTGTAATGGGAAGCCCGTACACAAGCTACTCTCTCCACGCGTT
The DNA here is from genome assembly GCA_900060175.1 of Ferrisia virgata. Taxonomy (NCBI): domain Eukaryota; kingdom Metazoa; phylum Arthropoda; class Insecta; order Hemiptera; family Pseudococcidae; genus Ferrisia; species Ferrisia virgata. The sequence goes on from FIZR01016119.1 coordinate 11,151, forward strand.
GTCAGTGAGGAATGTTGTTACGCGCTCGGGAAACTTTTGAGTGTCGTATAACTCAGAGGGCTGATTTGTGGGTAATTTTTCCTCATGCAATTAGACATTTTAATGGTATACTGCAATTTCGATTCGAAATTTTTTTTTTATACTGATGCCCTTCGATGGGGGGGGGGGTCTAAAATATAATAACAAGACCAATAAGACCTATTACTTCAAGTACGAGTTCAAAAAAATGTCAACTCTGAGAAGTAAAAGTGAACTAAATTTTGGCACTGCAGACAACTAAAAAACACTGCAAACTTTTGCGCAAACCCTCAGTACTTGATCGAGTACATTAATTTTTCAATCATCTCCTTCGAAATAAAAATTAGGCAAATTGTGCTAATGAGCTTTTCAATATAGCTTCAACGTTACCATCTTTGAATTTTTGGCTAATTGACAAATTTTTAAGGATCCAAAGCAGCCTAAAACATTGAAACCAACGTACGTGTAAAATTTCAAACATCTAGTTCATTTTGGATGGGATTTAGCTCAAAAAAATTCACGTTTTCAAAGTTGTGAAGCAATGTGAAGAGTTTACCTTCTAAAAAAATCGCATTCAAAGGATCTATCAATTAATCTATATGTTTGAATTACTGCTTCCTAATGTGATTTGTGTGGTTTAATGGAATGGAACTCATTTCAAAACTATCGAATGTATTTTTTTTCTCAATTACAAAGAGTCTCTGAAGAGTTGGAAGCGTCCTCCTCCCCTTCCGAGAACATTTTGAGTTTTTAATAAGTCTGCATAAAAAAAGTTCTGATTTCTTGGTCAACTTGTGCAGGCTTTAGAAAAGAACTGATATTTTTTTAGGTTACAAATTGTGCAGGTTCCTTCTTTCTTCCTCTTCTAATCACTCCAGGGATGTAATTTATGGATATTTTGTGCAGCATTCGATTTGCCACGGATTATGATTTCTCTCCTCTTAAACAAATTTCAAATTTTGTACTTGTTCATGGCTAAATTTTGGTGGTTCAAGGTCAACCCCATTCATCTAACTATATTTTTGTTTATTAATTATTTTTTTTTTACCAAAGACTAAAATCATTTACTCAAATCTATGCTGATTAAAATAGCTCAGATTTGACCAATGGACACGGTTTGGCAGAATGTTGAATATAAACGAGTGCGGATGACTTTAGGTCAAAATTCAACCATGCCCAAATTTGGGGGAGGAGGTGTTCAGGGGCTAAATTTCAATAATAACTCGTTTTTGAGCCAATTAGTAGAGAATCAAAAGTTGTATAACATATCCAAAAATCAACCTCATACGCCAATTAGAAGGGGATATATGAAGGATTTCCCCCATTTTTTGAGCTTGAAAAATAACCATTCTTTCCATATCCCCCCCCCCTCAAACAGCATTAATCTGGTGTACTACCCTTAAGTATGTTAATTTAGTAGGTACATTACACGTGTTTTTCGGATGATTCGACCAATAAGTTTCATTGCAAACCCTCCCCCCCCCCACCGGTGGTTTTTAATTGAGTTAAATTTTGTTTGGCCGGCTCATATTTCCCCTCCGAGTTGAGTTATTGAATTGAAACTTTGTACTCAGATTAAGACTGGCTCGTTAATGCGTCTGTTGAGATATTTGATTTTCCAACCCTCCCCCTGCATCCCCTCAAAGCTCGGAGAAATTATTTTTTTGAGTAATTTTTACACGTTGTCCTATTCATATCTCCCCTTAAATTGAATTAGGGGCTTAAAAATTGGTACGTGGTTGTAAAATGGATTCCATAGGTACTCGTTAAGGGGTTCCAACTTTTCTATTTCCTTCCATCCCCTCACAACCTCGAAAAATAATTTCTTTATGGTGACCTTCTGGCATTTGTCGTACCCGCATTTTTTCTCCAAATTGACCTAGGATCTTGAAAATTGGCGTATGGTTCATTCTACATGTGCCTTTTGCAGGATTGCTACTATTTGCCCCTTTGCACCTTCTCAGAGCGTCAAAAAAGTATTTTTTCGGTGGTTTTTGATGTTTGTCTTACTCTTATCTTTTCTCCAAATTGAACCAGGTGTTTGATGTTCGGCGTGCAATTGCCATAGAAATTGTACACGAGTTATTCGAAAGTTTAGACTTTTTTGTACAATTCCTCCCTCCTCCATCGCTCAACGAAAAATTAAATTTTTCAGGGGTTTTCGATTTAGCCCCAGGCATATCTTCCCTTCAAAATGAGCTATAATATCGAAATTTGGTATGTAGCTTCATTGGGGGGGAGGGAATTCCGGGGGGTTCAAACTATTTACTTGGAAATTATCCTCTAATTCTAACAGTAACTGGAGTTGAGAAAAATTGTACCAGAGCATAGCCTTTTTTTAATGTCTTGAATGGAACTGCGAAAAACTTGTGAAAGGTGACGAGGCGAGGAGGCCATAATCATGATTTTTTGGTTACATACGTCAACAAACTTATGTACTAATGCCCACCTCGCAATTACTCGAATACAGAATTACCTCGTGTAAATATATTTGTAAAAAGAGTACGTATCATGAAAAAATTCCAACGACTAAATACATAGGTTTGTACAATAGTTTCTTGGAATGTTGATCGTATAATTCTTCCATACTTCCCTGTACACCTTCTACACCTACCCATACATCTAATATTTATACCTCTGGCTTCGTGGTAGAATCTGGTGTACGTCGTCGCGTCTTTAGTAATGATCTAGTTTATCTCGGCCTTTTTACGAGATTCATTCGCTATAATAATACACTACGGTAAATATGTAAGAACGTAAGTAGATGTAATACCTACTAATGCGAACCACGATGCAACAAACGGTCAATATTGAGGTCCAGATACCTACGTACAATTACAACTCTGAAACACGCTTTACTTAATATTCCTCGTATACCATCGTCGGTCATCGCATCGGTACGTACGCCGGTTCAGGTACCCGAGTACGAAACCTACGAGCTACGTAAGATATTATTGGAAAATAATAATTCGAGCAGCCCCGCGAGCTTGAATACCGAGGCTACTTTCTAAATTCAAACAGCCATCGTGATCGTGTGTAATGGCGCGGTACGCTGAGTTGTTAATTTCATCGAATAATGAATCTCGATCTCGTCCACCCATGAGCTCCATAGAGGCGAAATCCGCACACAGAAGATACCAACGATTGTTGTACGCCAGAGGGTAGCAGAGCACCTGCTAGGGCTTTCAGTTTCGTTGAATATTTACACCGGCTGCATCGCATCATTGCGCTCGAAGGAGGAACCAGAAGAACCTATCGAGCCAGCATAGATGATCTGATTACGTCGCCTCGTCTCGATCGTATTAATCTTGTATATGGTATCGATCGGATCAGCGTTACGTAAGGCGATCTTGCTCCATATTTGGTACGCATTCCACGTGCTTTATGGCAGTAGCACGCGTCACGTTGCTTTGGTCACTTTTCATTGATGATGCGATGCTCGTATGAAATCTAAGGTTCGTTCGTATGGCGGATACGCGAAGTGGATACGAGATACAAATATCGTCGAGTACAGTCTAGCAGACCTACCGTATACCTGGTAACTATAGGTTAATTAATTAACGCCTTGTTACGAAATATGTACGTATGCACTTATGTGCCTGCGTACCTAGAACTACCCAGTCAGCATACATATACCGTAGCTATCTATTACCTAGCTAGATTTATGTAAAAAGCTACACTTATTCTTGCTACCTGCCTGCGCTTAAATAACCATTAAGCAGGAAATACTATAGATCAAAGTAAATTAATACTGGTAGCCTATTAGGTCTTATACATCCCTGTGTATCGTGCTACCTCACCTATCTTTCTGCTACTAATTTCCAACCAGTTCGAACGTGTACCGTGTTATTATGATTTATGTACTCGGAATGTGTGATGGATTTGCAATACGTCACCGTCGTACGCCTGTGGTGTTCCTCTATGGTCTTATACGGGATACAACTATCTATCAATTGCATTCCAAGTTTTGCTTATGTACTTCCAACGATGATCTAGATTTTTCCATAAATACCCGCCATTCTTATTCATACGGTATGCTCATGATACACACGTACGAAATCTCTCATATGTACCCCCTAAACCCAGATTAGAAAAGATGGCTGACTATGGTAGATCTCTGGCTACTGTAACCGTGTACGATGTGAGAATAATTTGCACGCGTATTCCACATGTGCTGTGTGTTATGCATGTACACATATACGTATACTTACTTGCCAGTGGAACTGAATCATTCCCACGTTTATCTATCGAAAGCGAAATTGCGAGATATACGTTATCTGATGAAGACGACTGCGGTATATTACGATGACGATGACAATAATGATGATGCGGCGAGCTGGAGTCGCGATCGTTAAAACTGTCAACTCTACCGTGTGAATGTAAATATATTTTATTGGTCTTGGTATCTATATTTGATGACTCTTTGCAATAAACATCTTGGAAGTTTTTTTAGATACCTCAACTCCTTCTATTCAGTCTGGTTCTAACTTGGAAAAGAAACATTTTAAAACGCTCGAAAATGCAATTTTTCGGCTCCGTAAATGGGCGCCAATTGGGCACTTCTGTGATCTATACTAACTCGACCTACTAAATTTCAACTTCTTACTTCCATTTGGAGAATAGATAGAGAAAGAACAGGCTATTTTTAAGGTAGAAAATGGGGCAACCCTTAAATGTACCCTCCTAATTGACCTGTGAAGCTGATTTTTGATTGAGTATGTTTTCGAAACTTTAGATTCTGTATTGATTGGCCCCCCCCGGAAAGGAATAATTTTTCCTTTTTTCTTCCTCAGCACCCCCTCTCCCAAATTTGGATTTGACCCCAAGGTACCGAACTGAGCCCATTGGTCGAATTTGAGCGATTTTGGTCACTATCGAGCGGAGTAATAGATTTTAGTGGTTGAAAAAATATATATATATATTTGGCGTCGCTAAACATGGTCTTAATAGTCTTCTAAGACCCCAAAATGCATTTTTTTGATACTCCTATCCTTATCCACCGTAGTCAATAGATCGTACATGACGGTGGTGGTGGTGGTGGTGGTGGTGGGGAGGGGGGGTAAATTTAAACGAAGGACAGAAATCGTAAAATGTTTCTCATATTTTTAAATTTAAAGTGCTAGACAATTGATGAGAATCATTCTATTTATTACTCATTTTACATGTAAAAATATCTTTTTTTCACTAAATGAATTTTGAAAATTCTTTCGAATTTAGGGTTCAAATTAGCTTCCATTTACAAAGTGTTTCATTTTTGAACACTTTATCACGAATTTTAGTAATTTTTTCTCGTATTTTAATAACTTTCATATTTTTAAACATTTTTTTTTTTGGGCAATTTTTGAAAAACTTTCTGTATTTACGCCTGTTTTTATAAATTTTTTCACTCAATTTTCAACCATCTTATTTTCCTTGGATTGCGATGAATTTACCGTACTTTTACGCATTTTTTGTCAATACTTTAGGCAAAGTTCAGGATTTTTGATAATAATTTCTCATATTTCAAGCAAATTTTCACTTTACAAGTACTTTTTTGCATAAATTTTGATATTTTTTCTACTTATTTCTCAGCTTGTAATAAGTATTGCGGTTTATTTTCCATATTAGTAAATTTTTCACATTTTTTCAACACTTTTTCGTCAATTTCGACGAATTTTCGTTATTCTAAAATAGTTTTTTGGGTAGTTTTCTTAAATTTTTCATAATTTTTGCCTTTTTTAGGTGAATTTTCTTATTTTTTTAGCGCTTATTCGTTGATTTTGAAAATTTTTTTTTGTTATCGAATATTTTCCATTTTATATTCTGCGAATGTTATGCATTTTTTTCAATTTTTCAATCTGTTTTCAGTTGTTTTTCATTTTTTATTTTTTTTTATTTTACAACACTTTTTAGTAAGTTTTGATGAATTTTTAGCATTTGAATGTACTTTTTTGCTAAGTTTTTGTGTATTTTTTTACAGTTTGTAAATTTTTATGTTTTTTTGTAGTTTTTCAATAATTTTTCATGAATTTCTACAGTTTTAAATTTTGTTTCATTGATTTTTAGCAATTTTTTTATTTTTCTTACATTTTTTCGCGATTAAAATTTTTTTTGAATATTTTAGTTAAATTTTCATGTTTTTAAACATTTTTTTCATGATTTTTCGCTACATTTTTTGTATTTCTACCAATTTTTACCTATTTTTGTATTATTTTACTTTTTTTGTGCTTTATTTATTCTTGTGGTTTTGGTAGTTTTTCATGTTTTTTTAATGTTTTCGGGCAATGTTTGGTAAATTTTACTTAATTTTCAACATTTTTTTCACATTTTTAGCTGATTTTTAAATTTTTAATAATTTTTTCATATTTCTGGTGTAATTTTAGACATTTTTGTTTACATTTCTACTCATTTTTGAACAGATTCTTACAATTTTTTCTCATATTGACATGAATATTTCTGGGAGATGGGGGGGGGGGAGGGGGTCGTTTTCTGAAATCGTGTTAAAATGTTGACGTAGATATGTCCAGTTAAAAAAACTGGAAAATAATGAAAATTTTAAATATTGAAAAATGAAAAAAGTTGAAGCACCAATAACAAAAAAAAAACGAAAAAAAGTAAAAAATAAAAATTGAGAAAGTAAAAAAAAGTTACAAAAATGAACAATAAAAAAATTTTTTAAATAAGAGAAGTTGAAAATTTGAAAAAATAAAATAATAAAAAAAATCGAAACTAAAGAAAAATGAAAAATTAAAAAATGAAAAATTAAAAAGTTGAAAAAATTAAAAAAAATTTTAAATAAAAAATTTTTAAAATACTTAATAGATACTCTTTGCACGCAAAGAGTAAAAATTTAAAGAATGTAAGTTTTCGATATTGTAAACGTAGTTGCTAAAATGTTTTTCTTCGTTTTCGACATAGATAAGTCTTAAGGTTGCTAATCGTTTTCTGGAAGTGTTTGATTTTTGATTTGAAGTTTTTGACAAAAATCTCGCGATGAAAGATGATTACGAATGATTTTTGCACTATATGTTAAAATTTTGGCATGGATAGGTATGGTACACATCCATGTTCCGGAATTTTCCCCCGAAATCGAAAAATATTTAAATGTTTTTTCATTCTTTCTCAATTTTTCATATTTTTACACTTTTTAAAACTGGAAACCTGAAGATCACGTCACTACTGAAACTAGAAACTCAATACGATTCTATTGGTTTTTGTTCGTGCTCATTTCTAAGATATATGGTGCCCAACCTTTTTAAGCCAATCGATAAAGAATCAAAATTTGTACAACAACTTTAAAAATCCGCCTCCTGGACTCTTTCTCATTTATATTCCCCTTCCAAAATTAAACTGCGGTTGATGTGCTATTTGGGAGGTTTCGACTTCCTATCCACATTGTAAGTTGTTTTTGAGCAATTTTTCTTATTTTGAAGTTTGTCCTTTCCATACCTCTCCTCCGAAGTCAAGATAGGTGTTTGAAATGTAATGTGTAGATTCAGTAGGAGGGGATCTTAGCCATGCCTTTGCAGGTTGAATTTCTGCTATTCAATGAAATATCTTAACTAGTGTCGATTTGATTACTATCTGAGATTTTGAGATTACTTTGATTCCTTTATCCATCTTGTTGGTCCTGTTGATCGCTGCTTATTAGGAGAATATATTTCACTATTAGATATATATTCAGAAGATTTGTAATAAGGAAATACATGTGTAAAATTTAGTTCACGTCGCACGATTGCAGCTTTAATTTGCGACCTGTTGCTGATAGATTCATTGGTAGGTATTTAGCTCGGTATTTGTATTAGTATGCTAGGTTTTTTATTGCAAAAATACCGAATTTGGGATCATTCGTAAGTTCTTTACATACGTACTGATATGATTTATAATTGTACATACATTCGTATATTATAGAGTACATAGACGTTCTTTCGACCTTGCAATGGTCACCATCGAATAAACGATTCATGGCCTGGTATGCTTTTATTCAAACCGCAACTTGACGAAACCTTCCACGAGCGTTTGTATGTAGCTGTAGTCGTTTGTTTATCATTGAAAAGTAAACAATGCGAAACTCTTCGCGACTCTCAAAGGTTAATTATTTATTTATTTATCCGGTCTGCTCGTGTTTTAGAATATTTTACCTACCTATAAAATACTCGCCGACAACTAAGTTATAGCTCTGATTAGTGGAAGTACCTCTACCTACATACTCGTGAACATACCTATTACCTACAGAGTGTAACATTGAGGTACATTTCCTCGAAAATTTGCTGTTTAATGTGTTCACAGCAAAGATAGGTAACGTTATTACGCTTTGCTACAACGTCAATAACGAAAGAAGATCAACGAAGCGTTTTAGCCTTATACCAGCAGTCGTAGAGCCGTCAAGAACATCTTTTGCAAGCAGCTATATAACTTGGCACGCGCCGCATATCTCCTCTTTTTTTTTTACGACCGAACCCGTTATTTACTACAATAGATGGGTAGGCGAAGGTACCAACCGTAGAGTACCTACAATGAATGAATGAATCAATAAAACCAACAACGCCATCGCTTAGCTGGTAACTAGAGCTACCTCGAACACGAACTGGAAGTAATCATATAATGATGATAATGGTAATGATGCTGGCGTTGGTTGTTGGCGATGATGACGAAGATGCGAAGATGGGCAATGCATCTCGAATACATTTACTGTTAACTAGTCTGATAAATTCATTTCTTGTTCCGGTCTAAGCGTTTTTTCTCTCTCTCTCGCTTTGGCCGGCGATGTTATCTTGGCACAAGATTGGCCACCGCTTGGCCAATGGCCAGTCTACTCTACTCTTATTATAATGCACGTTTATACTAATTAACGGATGTTAATCTGAACCTAAGAAGCCCTTCACTTTCTCTATATCTTTTCAAATTCATTTTACATTCGTACATTCGTACGATGGAAGGAAAATAAAAATAAAAATACCAACGAGACGAGACGAGGCGCGACTCGGCCATACTTAAATATTAAAAAATACACGCCGCCAGTACACTTTGTAATCAGAATCAATGCGGTATATTATTCAATTCCAACGGTATCAGAATTTACTTGACTAGGAAATGAATCTACTAGAAAAGATGGTAGATGCGACGACGATGATGACGACGACGACAACAACAACAACAACAACAACAACAATAATATCAAAGGAAGAAAATCATTCTTGATAGAAGTAGATACATACATAATACAAGAGAATACTTCTCATTCTGTATTATACCAATGTAAAGTACATACTATAAAAGTATTTTATAGGTATATGTTATAACATTGTGGTTACCTGGTAGAGGTACTAATAAAAATAGGCCATGCCACAGCTTAGGTACATAGTCACGATTAACACGATTAAAGCTTTTGTGTGTACACTGTACAGTACCTCTCTATATGTCGTATTTTTAACTTACAGCATACTTATCTGGATACGGCTTTACCTTCCTACACAACAATTTTATTCTCGTATAATTCTGCCCATCTATCGAGAATCATTATTAGCGAGAAATAATTCCATACATTCTCACTGTATGTGCCTCTATACCGAAAGAATCTTGTGCAAAACTTTCTATATAAATTAAGTTATCTAGTGTCTACACTGTCTACGTAGAGTCAGTATACGTCTGTAGGCTCGTCAAGGTTTTCAACCTTTAGTACCCAGCCATCCGAGGAATAGAAAAAGAAAAAAAAGTTCTGTTAACACGGTTCACTAATTTTTTCGTTCGAGTACTCGCAGCTCTCAAAATATGTGACGAGGATGCACTAAAAGGAATAGCAAATCGGAAATAGGAATGAAGTGCTTTCAAAAAAAAAAAAAAAAAATCGTAAGCTGTTACTAAATCCATACGATCGATTTCAACTTCATAGCTCAATTCAGATAAGATCCAGGAAAATAACAAAAAATTTTCAAGCTCAAAAATGTAGAAAAATTTACCCATCTCTTGCTCTTGGCGAGAGGGGAAAGGAGTGATTTTTGGACATGGATCGAGAACGAAAAATTTTCATCATGTCTAAATTTTTACTACATTTTAATTTCGACTCGAGGTCATTCTCTGTCTTATGTACCAGTGATGTACTATTCTTATAAATCTGATGAGCAATTTTCAGCTAATTAGATAGGTACAAAAGACCAGTAATTCATTTTTGAGTTGAGTAAAAAGCGATGAAAATAAATAAAATCTAATTTGTAGAGATTCTTAAAAGTTCCACGTACATTACACGCTTAGATTTGAAGACTTTACGTATAATACGAAGCTATTTCTACGGTTAGCTCGCTTGATTAGCGATTAGTTCTGCTAACACATATGTCAACAACAATAACAATGTCGAGAAGGCTTAATCTAAACATAATGTTAATATTTGGCAGATAACTCAAAGATTCTCACTGAATTTCGAAATCCGATGTGTTAACATTGGCGAAGGTCAATCGCTGAGATATTTCAAATAGCCAATCACTGCGAATCAGTATCAGCAGCAAAAAAGAATAAAGAATTAAATACTCGTAGAGGTAACCAATCTGTCTGTGGCAACAGTATTAATTAATTGATTCCAATCTAAAAGTTGGAGAAGATTGGAAAAAATGGTATAAGCAGAATACTGCAATGAAGGCTGATAAGAGAAAAAAACACCGCAAGAGCCTGTTTTTCATAAAGTTTAAAGGATATTTGTAAATTATTCATTCATGAAATCAAGAAAGGAGTACTCTGTGCAATGTTTTTACCTGTACAGTGGTGAAGGTACGGATAGATATTGAAGTGAATGGTTGAAACCACCATAAGTCACATCTGATACCCTTAAAAGATCCATGTACCAAATTTCAACTTCCTAGCTCAATTTAGAAAATAGTTGTGTACTGTACAAGTTTGAAAAATAAGAAAAACTAACCAAAAAACTTCACTCTTAAGGCTGTGAAGGGGCGCAATCAGAGTTAAAATTCGAAACCCTCAAAAGACACATCTAGGACCTATACTAATTGTACCTGTCAAATTTCAACCGCATACTGTAATTTGTATGGGGAATAAGAGTGGAAAAACTACTTTTCTTGGTTAAATAGAAGAAAACCTTGCATCTCTCCTCTCTTAATCGACGCAGGAAATAGATTTTAGAATATGTTATGATTTTCCATCGGTTGGTTTAAAACGAATGACTTTTGCAGTTTTAGTTCGCTAAATTTGAACATGACTGTATTTTGACCCGAGGCCATCTCGACTCAGAAATATCAAATTCCCCATCAGTGTACGCTTGCTGCCCAAGTTTTTACAGATTTCCGTCGGTATTAAGCTGAGCAAATTGATTTCTAGTTCGGAGGGGGAGAGGAGGGTACACAAAAAATTCTATATCACAACATTTTAACATAAAGTGCAAAAATCATTCATAATCATCTTTCGGCATCGCCAGTTTTTGATCAAAAACTTCAATACAAAAATCAAAAACTTCTCATTTTTAGAAAATAACTCCCAGCGCTGAAACAAATCCATGTCAAACTCGCCAATTTCTTCTCACATTTATTCAACGTTGATATTTTAATGCGAAATGCAAAAATCATATGACTCTTTTATCCAAAATTTAAAACTATGATCATAAATTTTGATGTAAAACTATAATAAATTTTCAATTTTTCAACTTTTTTTCTTTTAAATTTTCTTTATTTTTTATTTTTCCATGTTTTTGTTTTTTTTTTTAAATTTTTTTAATTAGATATATCCATGTCAACGTTTTGACATGAAGTGCAAAAATCATTCATAACCATCTTTCATCGTGAGTTTTTGATCAAAAATTTCAAATCAAAAATCAAAAACATTGCATCCTAAAGCATCACAACAGAAATGTCACATTTTCAGAAAATGACCCCCCCCCCTCCATAGGATACATCATTGTTAAAAATATCTGGTGTAACCAGAAATGGTCTTGGGAGTCTTAACAAACCCTAAAACGGATTTCGTTTATTAGTCCCCCCCTCCCCATCCAACAGAGTGATGAAATTTTGTCAAGCGTGTCGTAAAATTACCATTCTTACATAAATTTACCATTACATTATCAGTTTCAAGTTTTAATTGTTGTTTGTCATCGGAATGATAATATACTATAATATCAGTTGCAATAATAAGTAATCTACAGCACTTTTGATAATTTATCATCATCTCAATTGTAATTTTTTGTTATTATTGTAATTACAAGTTGCAGCACTGTAGCTTTAGTGTAGATTACCATCTGCATTATCATATTTACCGTAAATTACCACGTGCGTTATCGCAATTACTAAGAATTACCACTTGATGTTCTGTAATTACAGTGAATTTCCTCCTAATTTACTGTAACTATGGTGAAACATTACTTAGATTACTGGATTACCGTAAATTACCACTCTGTTTACTGTAATTACGATAAAACATGGCTTGAATTATTGTTATTACAGTAAAGTACGACTTGAATTACCGTAATTGCTGTAAGTGAATACTTAAATTACTGTAATTACGTGGAATAACCTTCATGTTTGAAATGGTAAATTATTATGTTGACTGTAAATTATTCATCATTACGATAATTTTCGCGGCAATGGTAATTTACTGTAATTACGCTAATTTTAACTGTAGTGATGGGTAATTTACGGTAAATATTCTTGTAAAATTACGGAATATTACACAAAATTACCATGATAAAGAATGAAAAAAAATTGTTCAATTTTTCGTAATTTCGCGTTAATCTGCATAATCTGATGAAATTATTGTGAATTTCTCGTAGACTTGCGGCGAATAACAATCAGAAAAATTTGTTTTTGATATTTTTTCGCAATGAAGATTTTTTTAATCTAGTATTTTATGATGAACTATGCTGTATCCTGAATAATTTCATTTCCAAATTTTGATACCATTACAATCAAGAAACATAGGTAGTGTGTAACATAAATCAAAAGTATTATGCAAGTGTTAAAATACCTAATTTACGAGGTTACGTATCACAGCTGCATTAAAGTTTGATTTTTTTGTTGACTCTTGAACATTAGAAGTACGAAATCGGGCCGAGATTTAATTTTTTGAGATTAGTTGTGTACAATACAGCGTAGTTGGATTCTTTGCCATTCACATATTATTCCTTAAGGTATACTTTTTTATAGACTAAGCTGTACTGTAAAGTGTAGGCCTTAAACTTGCGAAACGACTACCGAGCGTAAAAATATTGACCATTAAGAGACCGAGAAAAGTATAGGAGAATAATTAGACTGTCTGCGGTGTTTACTATGTATCTATTATAAGGCGTATTGTTTTATGTATTTGTCTCGGTACATTTGCGGAGTAATAATAATAACGACAGAGCTGCTGCCGTCATCGACATTGAATACTTATACTAACGTTTAATGTAGGTAGATAGATAGGTAGGCAGAGAGGTACATTGCATGTAAACGTTAACCCAGATCTTTGACCAGCTTGTACGAATGAGTTTTCTGTTGTTTTGTTATATACTTGCGTATTTTCGCCTCTTTCATGTTGTTTTAAACATTACCGCTTTATCATCTTTTAATATACATTCGATTACATAATCGCCAAATTGTCATTACCGCACAGATTAGTACCTATGTATTATGCTTGTCTCTGTATTCTTAACGTATAGCTATTTCGCTAGTCGGAGTATACCTAATTTGAATATAATTTTTCAATTCATCGTTATCGCTCGGGTTGTGCAGCAAGAGCAAGATAGTAGACTTGGTAAAAATAAAATTTCAGTGTCAAGGATAGATACCGCTGGCTATGGCTCTTTGATAATATTAAGAGCCAGCAGAAAGAGAGAATGTGGGAACGATATGGTCGGTACATCGAGAAGCTGGCCAGTGAATAGCCTAATAACGTGAGCGTTGGTATCGCGAGACCTTGGAAAGGCTCTATTTATGCGAATCGTTTTGCCGAAAAAAAAAAGACTAAAGTATATTTGCTATTGCAAAATTAAATGGACGATGCGATGAGTAAACCTCGAATACAATGAAGTAATTACCCGTATGGTAAGAGTAAAGCTGCACGCGTTCTCATAAGAAAACCAGTCCAATACTATGAAGGTGTTTTGTAAGTTGCATTTTCAACACGTTTAAGTAGCAATGTACGTATACGAATGTTCAAATATAAGACTCGCAGAATGACGCGAATGATGTGTGGATTGACGAAAGATTAACTACCTAGTACTTACTTGTTTAACGTATTAATATTTTCGTTAATATTTTTATACGTAGTGATGAAATGTGTGCAATGTGCACCATAAGAAATGAACATTTATTGCAATTGGAGCCCGATTTAACTACATTGATAAGAAAACATGTGTTAATATTTTTTATCGTATAAAGCGGTTCAAGAATGTATCAATCTTGGAATATGAAAGCGTAGTTAATTCAAAAGCTAATACTTTCTGTATCGTTGAAAATTGACTGAGAAGTTGGCCTCGCAAGGTGATCAATTAAATAACAAGAGTGTTTTTTATGACTTTTACCTCAATGAAATTGATATGATGTAAAAATAATTATAATTATTTTTCTCCTGGACTGAAAATTGAGTGGTATCCTTCTACCAACAATCGGGAAATGCGATTATCATTTACGGAGTTGAGCTATTGAATCTGTCAAACGATAGGCTTAGGGCTCTTACCAGATATTTGCTTTGAATTTCAAACTTTTAGATCGATTTTGGGCTAATTGTACTTGTACTAAAGGAATTATAGGTTTTTCATGATCAAAAGAGAGGAGAACCCCCTCTTTTTGCTATTTTATTTGCTATAAAAATTTCATCTGTGAATATTTTGTTCGTGGTTTTATATTCTTAAAACCTTTTTCAAAACGGATCCCCCCTCCCCCATTTTGCAAACAATTGTATAAACCTGCGTAAATAACGAAAAAAATCACCAAATAATTATGATTATATAAATTGAAAAAAAACACGATTTTTTCATGATTAGTGGTGGGGGAGGGGGTTGCAATGAGGCTGAAAGATGGAAATCTCCAAAACGTACATCTATTGCTCCTATCAAGAGTACATAGATGATTTCAATTTCCTAGTTCAATTTGAATGGTAAACAGTGGAGGCAGCCCTTTTTCAAACTGAAAAAGAGGCAAACTCTTCAAATCTCCCTTCCAAATTGAGCTAAGATACTGATTTTTGGATATGGTATACAATTTTTAATTTTCTATCGGTCGGTTTAAAAATAAATATTTTTTGGAACTTTGGCCCCTAAGCATATCCTCCCCCCAATTCGGGCAGAACTAAATTTTGACCGAAGGTCATTCCCGCTTCAGAATATCAAATCTACCACTAATTGAATCCTATTTCCCAAATTTTATCGATTTTGGTCGGTATTGAGCTGAGCAAATGGTTTTTAGTTTCGTGGAAAAAATAAAATAATAATAGAAAATGAATAAAAAACAAAAAAACAAAAATAAAAATCTAACATGACGAAAAATGGTTGTAATAATTTTTTAGGACCCCAAAACGAAATTTGGTGATATTCCCCTTCCCCCTCATCCACCGTAAGTCGATAACTCGATACACAGTAATAGGGTGGTTTTTATTGAAAATATGACTTAGAAAATTGGACCAAAAAATCGCGAAAAATTGCTGGAAATTGACTGTAAAAATGATGAGGATTCTTAGAATGAAAAAAATTTGCTGAAAATCAAGAAGTATGTATTGAAAATCGCGAAATTTAGTTTGAAATATGGTAAAAAAAAAACTTGAAAAGTTGTTGAAAACTTCATAACAGTTCACTTAAGTTTACAAAAGTATTGTAATATTTTATTTATTGAATGTTTTTGAATGAAAACAGGTGATAAGGCTTTTATTTCTTTTTCGTATGAGTGCTTTCCATCTAGTAATGTTTCATTTTGGCTCAAAGTATTCAGAGGTTACTGCGAATTTATCCTTACTGTTTGGTAAGAACTAAAAATGGAGTTCACCGAAACAAAACGGTGAGGTTCAATTATTCTATTGTTTTTCCCGTTCATTTTTGAGTGCATCCATTACTAATGGTAAATAAGCGTGTGTTTCAATTCATAGAAGTCATTGTTTGAGGATATCTTGTAGCCACCAATTGTTGAATGGTTCGTTAATATTCACGTATGCTTAAGAAGTATCAAAGGAGAAGAAGACAGGATACCGTATCGTCGAGATACGAACTAAATATCAAATAACACCATTGAAAACATTACGACTGTTCATATTTACCTTTTGATATTGACAGAAAATCCTTTGGATGACGACGACAATACTGTTATCGGTGACATTATCGTCGACGCAAAGTCGACGGGTACGCGTAAAAACCATATCGACCACCAGCGAAGAGCCTCAAGCAGCCGCCGCGCAATCTCAACCTCCTCGACAGGTTCTATTTTACGCCGAAGAACCTCAGGAACGCTCCGAAGAAGAAGCACCGGCAGTAATTATCGCGCGACCTAGCTTCAGTCGAACCAGCAATGGTGGCGGTGGATCTGGTGCCGGTGGCCATCACCATTTGGCTTCGCGAGCCAGGCAAGAATCTGCCGGACCTAAAAGTCCGCCTGTGCAGACGATACGCAACTACAACAAGATCAACGACGATGGTTCGTTTACATTCGGCTACGAAGCGGCCGATGGTAGTTTCAAGGAAGAAACTCGAGGAACCGATTGCGTTGTACGGGGTAAATACGGATACATCGATCCGGACGGCAATAAACGGGAGTTCACCTACGTCTCTGGCAATCCTTGCGATCCGAATTCCATCAGCCAAGAAGAGGAAGACGAGTTGAAGGATAAATCAAACGAAGACGATGAAAATATCCCAGCCAATATTCCCCGTCGGCCACAGAATTTTGTCGGCAGACCCGTAGTGGCAGCCAAATCGAGACCAACGACTACCTATTTCCAACAGAGCTTCAATAACGATAATAGTATCGGCCAAGACGACGAAGACACCAGTAACCAGTTGATCGAGATCAAACAACCGGCCAGACCTATTATTAGACCAGGTGCCAAAGAAGACGAACAACTCATTCGTACTACAGGACGTCCACCACTGACCAGAGTCACCATTCCAGCTAGCACGCGTTTCGCAACTCCTACAGTTACCAGGCAGCGTCAGCCATCCATCGAGAACCAACCAGCTACCACTTATCGGCCACAAATTGTTCAAATTGCCGTAACACCCAGTCCAGCCGCCACCATTATACCGGCAGCTTCCATCACAAAGGCGGGCAGCACCCGAGGAAGTCAGTTCTTGGTACCTAGTTCGACAGTCGCTTCACCCACATCATCCAACTTCTTCGACGAACAATTCAAGAAATTCCAACTAGTCGACAGCAACTCCATTGCACCATCACCTCAGGCAACCCTACCCAAAGCCCTGTCCAGTAATCCAGTCTACTCTACAGAGCTAGTCTATGACCCTGCCAGCGGCCAATACAACACTATTGTCTACCAGCAAGTGCCCAAGTTTGGAAGCGAAATTAATCTCAATCAAAGACTTCCCTCATTTGTACCCTCTCCTACGGCACCTCCTCCATCATCAATCACCCCGGCCAGATTATTGGTCAGTACAACCACAGCGGCCCCATCACAACAACCATTCTTCCAACAACAGTTCATCGAACAGCAACGTCAAGCAGCCCTTGTACAACAATCGCAACAACTGTATAATCAACAACTTCGCCAGCAACAGTTACAGCAACAACAACAAAGACAATTTGTGACTGTTTCACCACCGCCTCCTTCTCCTTCACCGGCACAAAATTTTGTTTCGCAAAACGTGCTGCTGAAACAGAATTCGCACAGGTTTCCTCAACCAATCGTCCAACGATTCCCTCCTGAACCTAAACAATTCGCTGGTCAAGAAGCCGCCTCTCCTGTACAGTTCCAACAGCCTCCTCCACCATTCTATTATTTAAATCCCAATGTACCAGACCAGAGGCAGAATTTAGCCGCTGGACAAATCGAAGCTTTCTTAAGAGGACATAATTTACAATTTTAATTGGTAACTCGAGGTGTATGTCGGTGCCTGTGCCTATACATGTAGGGTTAGGTATCTACTTGAATATTCACGTTGCCATTATGAGACTGCCAATTTCAAACATTTTAATTATCGTGATAAAGAAGAAAGACGCCAATACCTACCTAACCACGCATATACCTACTTGTTTGGGATTATTTTAATTTTTTTACTTTGTCGAATGCGTTATGGTGACTCTCCCTTCCCCAGCTTTATATTCGTTTCACGTATTTAAACAAAGAACCAGGTAAGTACGAGGTAGTCCACTAAAAATCGAGTGATAATTGTTTTTTTTTTTTCATTTGATTTTTCACATCAAATCAAATTACTACGTTATTCTTGTTGCATACGTAAGAGTATACGTCGTAGATATTTTTATAGTTCATATTTTGAGAATTGAGAGCATATTAAAGCCTACGTTGTGATTTTTTTCATTTCGATCTCGAACTTTGCCTTATAATCAGGCTTCACTTTCTGGTCGCCATATTAAATTTTTTTAGTACCTATTTTTGTTGATAGGATCGCTAATTGACTTTATAATTCTGCTCTTAGCCTCATATACTTTTTTTCGATCTTTGGAGCTTGCTACAGGACTCACGGAAATTGAGACAGATATTAACATAGGCGCTAATTCAACGTACCCCTCAAAGCCTTACTTTTCCGTGTAAGTGGCGCTGTACAAGCATCTAAAAATTGAATAGGTGAGCAATTTCAAAATTACAATATGATCGTCAATTCAAGCGGTGGACCTTGTAGAAAAAAATTTTTCCTGCTAATTTTGTTGCATACTTATTTTGTATAACTTCGTTATTGAAGGAGCAGCATTTATTTGAAATTATGAACCCCTTTAAATAATCGAATTAGGCAAATTTTGCATATAACCAAAAATGCTGCAAAACCTGCCTACTGCTAGTTTCACTTTTCAAGATCACAATTTGTACAAATTTTTCGTTCTCAAAATTTCACATGGGTTAATTGGTAAAATTTTAAGATCAAAAAATTTATCAAGTAGGTGTGTATGCAAAATTTGCCTATTTTGATTATTTAAAGGGGTTTATAAAATTCGAACCAATGTTGTACCTTCAATAATGAAGATGGACGAAATATGTATATGAAAAATTTTGTAGATAACATTTTTGTCTACATGGTCTGCTGCTTGGTTTGGTGATCGGGTAAAAATTTGGAAATTGCTCTTGATCTATTTTTAGATCGGTGTACAGCGCTAACTTCAGAAACAGTGGGATTTTAAGTTGATACGTTGAATTCACATCTATATGTACTATAGATCTATGCTAATTACTGTCTCGATTTCAGTAACTCCTGGCAACAGACTGGTTTCATTTCACCTGCTCAAAATTAAAATTATATGTACAATATAGGGGTACGCGCCTCAAGGTGTACGGTAAATGATCAGGATTGATCATTTTGAGGAAATTACATCTCCTGAAACATCTACTAATCGCTATCTAAAAATTTTTTATTTGGTTAGGATCCCTCAAAAATTCAAACTTATTGGATTATCAAGATAAAATCGTTTAGAAGTTTTTCATGTATTTCAAATATTTTATAAAATGAGCCAACTGCAAGTCTAATGCTATCTGCCCATCTCAAGATAGCCTGATTGCTCACCGGACACCTAGTATATTTGTACTATACATACCTAGTCATTAAATTTATCACAACGTGCATTGCGTGTGCTCAAAAACAAGAAAAAAATTGGCAATCGTCACACAGAAGCCAGTCGAAATAAGAAGATGGCGATCTCGTGATTCTGGATAAAGCCTTACAGTGCTAGTACGAGTTGGTACCCATTATCCATTCAAATATGTATGTAATATGCATACGTGTGCGTATGTGATGTACACCTGCACATGTAAATATTTCGAATCCGAATCATGTAATCGGTATGCGAAATTAAAATAATAATAAAATGAAAGAATAATCTCTGGTAATGCGGCCAACTCTTGAGTTATCGATTAAAAATTCAACAATATAATATACCTTCGTTTCTGTAAGGTGAAAAAGAAAGAAAAAAATATGTAATAATGTAATAAAAACAACAACGAAAAAAGGTAAACAATGCAGACAGAGCGAAGTTCGCGAGCAGTCAGATATTCATTATACGATGGATGGGTATTATTTAAACACGATATTCATTGTTCCAGTTAACAAGAAGAAATTATTATATAAATATTGTGAGTGTGTGTAATGTGTATGCGTGTATTACTTTATATTATTTTACACTTCTTACTTTTATTAAACGTATGTGTAGATGTGTGCTTTACCTACCTTACCTATCCTGAGTATATATAAATTCCCGTATATGGGTATGCTCGTTACGAAATAATTCATCAGTCATTATAGCAGAAAAATTCAAATTAATAAGAGTATTGTATTTTTCTTCTTCTTCTTCTTCATTTTTTTTTCGTTATTAATATTATTATACTTATTATTACTATTTCTTTTTTTTTTGTTTAAATTACTTACGTATTAAGAATATTATGTGTTTGTTTGTTTGTTTGTATAAGTGAGAGTGTGTGTTTTGTACAAAAGGATATTATATACGTACCTAATATTTGTATGATTCAAATTTCGAAGTAATTGTACCTCTATTATCATGTCGTATTATTGTATGTACAAATAAAATATTGTAAATTTTTTCATAGATGTGCTACGCTTTTATAGTATATAGGATATGTATCTATACCTATCCGTTTTCGTGTAATGAAATATAATAAAAAATTTATTTAAATGTGTATCTTTGGAGGCATTTTTTTCAATATTTATGTTCATTAGGGTGAATCTGAAAAAAAAAAATATATACCTCGGATTTTTACTATACTCACACAGGTGCCTCGACCTGAGTTGAAAACCCACCATATAAAATTCTGTAACCCTAATTCAAAAAGGGCTAGAGCAATAAATACTCAAAATGGGGTCATTTTTGAAAAAAAAATAATGGGTTTTCATCATTTTCATCCTATAAGAGCTGAAAAAGTGCGATTTGATCTTGTAGACCTGGCTGCATCATTGGCACCTCGATCCAATACCACTCATAACCATTACCAGGCGGTTGATAAGTTGCTGATCGAAAAGATCGCCCTTTTTTATTTTTCCAAAAACCTCCCATTCCATCTTTTACCAGGGACTTCAGCGAAGAGAATGTCTTTTTCGAGATTTCGGCCTTCTCTCCTGGTCACATGACCAAAATACCCTAGAGTGCGTTTCTCGCTTAAAACACTTAGCCTGACTGGCTCCTGTATTTTGTTGATGATAGAAGTGTCGGTTCACCGCGCTGTCTAGGGTATTCTCAGCATCCTTCGCTAGACTCGCACCTCAAAGAAACCGATTCTTCTATTATCATCTGTCTTCAACATCCATGTTTCTGCGATTTATAGAAAAACTGAGAAAACAAGTGACTGTATAAGTCTCCTCCATGCCTTTTTGGAGATCTTGTTATTACATGTGACATTACGCAGTCTGGTCATAGCTGATTTGCTCAGAGCAATTTGGTGCCATGTTTCAGCCAACGAGCCTCCATTGGCTTCGATGATGGAGCCTAAATACACGAAAGCGTCCAACATTTCGTATTCGCTCAGAGCTGTAGAAAGTGGAAGAAACTTGGCCCAGTCCACTACCATAACATTTTGTCTTTGATGTATTGATTCAAAGTCCCAAGTTTTTGCTGGCTATTTTTACAAGGTTGATGAGCTCCCTCACTTCCCCTTTATCCGAAGCAATCAAGATGGTATCATCTGCACATCGTAGATTGGAGATTCTTCGTCCTCCAATGGAAATACTACCATTCCAATGTTCTAGAGCCTCGAGAATTATGTGCTCGCCATATATGTTGAATAACTGCGGGGATAATATGTTTTCTTGATGCACTCCATGTTCCACTTGGAAAGCCTCAGATTCTTTACCATCATTTGTCACCACCATAGAATTGAACTCATATAGAGACTCTACCAAATCTACTATGCGAGTGGGAAGTCTCATCTTTCTTGAAATTTTGAAGAGCTTCCTCCAATTCAAGTAGTCAAAAGCATTGGCGTAATCTATGAAACACATCACTACTGATATGTTGAACTTCCCTGCTTTTATCGATAATTTGCCATACATTCATTTCTGTTCCTTTGTGCCTCTTTCTGGCATGAACCTTGCTTGTTCAGGCGAAATTTGCTTGTATAGATACACCTTGGTCCAGTTGTTTAGGATTTGTAACATGGCTTTGCTGCCTTGTGTAGAGCGATTGTTTGATAATTAGAGCATAATCTTGCATCTCCTTTCTTATGCAAGGGAATCAGCACCAACCTACTACATTTAGTGGACTATTTACAACTGTTCCATGCCACACTGTAGAGTTGCCACACTGCTTTAATTTCGTTTTCTCCGAGAGCTTGCCACAATTCAGCTTCAGTACCATCTTAATCATGTTCTTTGCGTTTCTTCATCGCATGTCACCACCACCTTCACTTTATCAAGTAGGATGTTTGCTCATCTTTACCTGTCACTTCGACTGAAGGAACCTGTTGGCTCACCTCTGGTGTCCCACAGTCTTAGTACAACCATTCGCAGTATGTTTTCTAGCTGTCCAAGATTCCTCCAGAATCCCACATCACTGTGCCGTTATTTTTCTTGATCTCACAAGATCTGGGTTTGAAATCTGTAGTAATCTGACGTATTTCCCTGTATACTGCACTGGTCTCATTGCAGTCTATGTATTCTTGTATTTCATTGCAGGATGGGGGTCTCTACAACAACACTGCTGAACTGATCTGTTCAGTAGCCTACATAATTCGTTATCGCCACAACAGTTGGCTTGCCTATACTAATTTATAATCCACAGGGTGTTCTCTGTTATCCATGACTAATTTTTTTCCAACACGCATTCTCTTTCCGTAGTAATTGGCTCACATGCACGAGTAATCTTGATTCTGATGTCTTCTCACATGGTTTTTGGGTCATTTGTCTCCGTACTCGTGATATTTGTCCTAGCAGCCACCTTCTTCAATTCTGTATTGGTGGGAAAAGTCCGTGCTTTCTTCTTTGGCCTTTTCACTCTGATTCGCATCTGTACTCTTGCCACCAGAAGTTGATGATCTAATGCCGCATCAGCTTCTGGATATGTTTTGACTCTAATGATGGACGATTTCCATCTGTTCTGGATTAGAACCTTGTCAATTTTATTATGAGTATGATCATCACACGACTTCCACGTGTATAGTCTGCGATTATGTTGTTGGAAGAAGGTATTCACCAGTACAAGTTGCTGTTCCACGCAGAACTGGAAAAACCCATCTCTGCGTTCATTCCTTGTTCCTAGACCATGAATACCAACTACTTCATAGTTAACAACACCGCCATTAGTCCGCCCAACTATGGCATTGAAGTCTCCCAGCATTGGTTGTATGTTGCTTCTTGGTAGTGAAGCCAGCGTCGGATACTGTAAGTTCTTCAGTTTCTTCATCTGATGTTGCACTGTTGGGGCATATGGTTGGATGATACTTATGGTGGATAGAGGTGCATCAATTCTGACGACTGCGATCCAATCGTTGATGGACCTCGCACCTAATTCCAGGTGTTTGTATCTACCATCTACTATGATTGCCACTTCTGTGTGGCCTGAAAAGACGAAGTTCCTTCACTTGATGTTAATTCGCCAAAGGTGTTCCAGTGGGTTTCACTGATTTCCAATATCAGCAACCCTACTCTTTTCATTTCATTTTCGACTACGGCTAACATACCAGTAGTCTTCAGACCACGTACATTCCACATGCCTATTTTGCTGATCTTTGTCGCAAAATTGAACCGATTAACGCGAGCGTATATCCTTAGCATCTCTGCCTCATTTATGAGGCACCGGAATTCGGGACCGTTTAAATTTATCCCACTCATTAGGTGTTTTTTGCAAAAGTGACTACTGTGGGTTTGCAAATCCTTCAGTGGTAGCCAGTTACTCTCTTAGCGTGGAGAGGTCTGAATTGTTTGTTTGTGTTGATATGTGAAGAGTGAATTGTAAAAGTATTAACAGTACGCTACTATTGACCGCTGAGGAGGGAGAGGGGGAAGGTTCCCATGGTTCTCTTTAAGTCGCCGTTTACGACACGCAGAAAATGTTCCTGACTAAAAAAAAACATATCAGACCTGACGATTGTAATAGTCATGGTTTCCTTTCGGAAAACCTGACTAAAAAAACATATCAGACGAAACGATTGTAATAGTCAGGGTTTCCCTAATAGCCCCATAAAATGGACAATGTAATTTTTAAAATTTCTCAATTTAACATTGAAACCCGATTAAAAAAAAGAGTAGAAGAAGAAATTTATCGATATTGGAGAACAATATATGCGCTCTAGGGCGAATCGATCTTACGATTAGATTACCTACATCGAAAACCATTGGTTATTGCCCTTGAATAGAAATTGTCGATTATTTATTCTCTTCTCCTCCTTTCATGCTACTCAGCGCAAGCTAATAGGCAACGATTTATAGTAACTCGATCGTCTTGTGTAGTCGTATTAATTTAAAAGGCCGATATTGTTCGTTAGCGTATGATTCGGCAATTTTAGTTACGACCGACTGGTCGGCTCGACTTTGAATTACATTTTTAAAATTAAAAATTTTCATTTACCAATTCAGCGACGAAATGTTAAAAGAACACGGATCGGATGGAGAAAAAAAATCCACTTTTATTCGATTATAATCGATTAGATACACTTGAATATGTATCTATCTGTGTACATTATACATTCGCGATGAGCGATCACCTTCGATTGATTCAATATGATGGTCAAAATGGTAAATGAAAAAAAAAAACAAATTTTCAACAATATAGAATATCTGATGGAATCACGTATTGCAATTCACCAAATAACTAGATATACGAATAGCAATATACTGCTAGCTATCTTTTGTGGTAAGAAATTTTCAAGGGTAGGCGTGGTTCGCCATCAGCACCATATTCGAGCCGAAGATTGAACGAAATGAAAAAAGCATGAAGATTTCGTTTTAAAATTGCACCTAATTGAAAAGTACACGTATAAAATTGGCGACCGCGAATGTTGAAGCGAACTTCGCACCGAATATGAGTTTAATTTCGATGATTAGAATACGAAAACAATGAATGCATCGTGAAATTACGCAGCAGTCGGTGTTCTCGATGAGAGTATAGTCGATTTCTCTCTATAGTCGCAGATGGCGCGGATACCTGCAATTACCATACGGTATAGCTGCCTAGGTCTAGGTACTATTAGATAGGTAGGTGGTACTAGATGTAGTAGGTTGTAGGTAGGTACCACGCTTTGGGATTATTTTTCGATCTAATCACGCATAGTCTTTTGTAGCGATAGCTAAGCATAGAGCGAGCGGAAATAAGACGAGAAATTACGTTTATGGCATGTAGCCGTATATTTAGGAAATTAAACGAAAATACGATAAAGGTAACGTTAGGTATGATACGCGCGACGTTATGAGAATATCCAGGATATCGAATCTTCCGGTCGTATTGTTTCCATATTTATGTAAATTTATGCTCACCATGCGATAGGTAGGTAGGTAGTAGGTAGTAAGTAGCAGGTACAGACGCAGGTAGAGGTTCTGCATGTTCGCGAATCGCACAGAAAGTTGTACGATACGTACCGGATAGTTGGAAAATTATACCAATGTACGCCGGTATTAGTACTAAGTATGTATCTAGACAGGTGACCGTGTGAATTTAATATTTCGTTAGAATTGGATGGTACCGGCATTGCCACGGAATGGTCATTCGATTGAGTCGGAACAGTTTTAAAAGTGCAATGGGTGAGTCTTACAGTTAGGGAAAGTTCGAATGAAAGAGAGGAGAAAATTTGCAAAATAATACACTCGCAATGAACACGACGAAGTCTCCAGATTGGCATCAACTCTCATACACATTCTGCTTTGCCTTCAAACTCCCAATATTTTCAATAAATCGAAAAAAGCTGCAGATTTAAAACAAAAAAATCAATAAAAATTTTTTAACCAGAAAAGACCATTAGAAGTGTGATTTTTTTGATTTTTTCTCAATTCTTCGGGGAGCTATAGAAGTATTACCAATTACATAGATCCAGTGCTTGGGGTGCTGTAAAGAGGTGTAAGCAATTAAATGAATTGATATTTTCAATAATTGGAAAAAAAACCAGTTGGGTCTCTTTGGTAGATCCTCTCGCTATTATTATGAAAATGAAGAGTATTCCCGGATAAGTATAGCGAAATGCCCTTGATCTCAGAGTTTCAAAGTTTTCACCAAAAATCATTGGATGCCCCCAAAAAAATTTTAGGATCAAAAAATCCCCCCCTCCCCGCTCAGAATATCGAAAAAACTATCTCTATTTGCGTGTATTTGAGGAAAATTTATAATTATAGTCTAAATGTTTAGAGAAATTATTGGTCTATTAATCTGAATTTTTACAAAATTTTTCACCTCAAAGGTGGAGAGACATTGATATAAAAAAAAACGTTGAATTGCGGCAGCTGTGGTTCCTAGGAGGGTATATAAGTTTTTTTTCACCAGACTATGTGTTTTAATAACTATAACTTTTTAATTTTGAAATTGGGGCCGTTCTTCAGAACTCAAAAAATGTTCAAAAATGCGTTTTTTCTCAGAAATAATTGGTAATACGCTAAAAATGAATAGAAGTAAAGTTGTTCAGCGTGAAATTTCATATCAGATTTCGTCATTATAATTTTGACTAAGGAACGTAATTACAAAATTGTGACCATGGGTGCATGGAGGGTAAAGGGTTAAAATACGAACGAGACGTTTGAACGAAAAATAAATGCCGGATTCGTACTCGGCGTGTCTGAATTAATCGAAAAACACTCCTCTCCTAGTATTTTGACTCACTTTCAACATGAGAAAAAATTGCAATTTTGTTCAAAAAAGTCAATTTTAAGTAGGACGGCAACTTCCATATTCATGCCAAATAACAATTTATAACTGAAGAGTTTTGGAAATTTAGTATGTTTACTATATTTGACGATATATAATCGTAAGAAAGTAGTACCGAACTTTTGCAGACTTGTTTTGGGACCCAGGGCACCCCCTCCCCCCTATATGAGGCATGGGTTGGTGATGTTTGCGACGTTTTCACATAAATCGAACCTCTTGAATACGATACTGAAGTCAGATTCAATATTTCAACTCAATTAATACCTTATCTTGAGCATTGTTACAGATTTAAGAATTTCATGGCAGCTGTGCACTAAAAGAAAGGGTTTAACTGAGGTCAAATAGTGAATCTGACTTCATTATCGTATTCAGGGCGTTTGATTTATGTGTAAACGTCACCAACGTGACCAAAAAAAAATTGAAAAAAATTTCTATTAAAATTATGGTTATTAAAACGCATACTTTGGCGAAAAAAAAATTTATGTGCTCCCCCAGGGCCCGGAACTGCAGCAATTCAACGTTTTCTGTTGTCAATGTCTCACCTCCCCCCCCCCCCCCCCCTTAAAATGAGCTTTCGATATTCTGGGCAAATTTAGTGGACCGTCAACAGTGTGACGTCATCATTGGATTGGCATCAGTAGACAGTTTTTTATGGCCTGAAGTGACACCAGTAGACTTATTTTATGAAGGATTAATTTTATGACTTCAAATTGAAATGTTGAAGAAAATTAGAAATGTTTGAAGTTGACTCGTCAAAACAGTGGACTTTGACCTTAATCGATTTTATGATTTTAACATAGAAAGATGTTTAATAGCTCATTCTGGAAAAATCGTCAACAGCTAACTGTCATTAGATGACATTGGTGGACCATCAACAGTGTAACGCCATCGTTGGACTTAGATCAGTGGACGGATTTTCATGCCCAGGAATGACATCAGTGGGCTTATTATATAAAGGATTAATTTTATAGTCGAAATGTTTAGGAAAATTAGAGAGGGACGTCAGTGGACTTATTTTATGAAGGATTGATTTTATGACTGTTAAGTTGAAATGTTGAGGAAAATCAGAGATGCTTAAAGTTACCCATCAACAGAGAACATTGACCTTGAATAGATTTTATAATTTTGAGTTGACATGTTGTCATCAGTTGTCCTGTCAACAGTTGACCTTGACCGAGGATTGATTTCATGATTTTAAGATGAAATGTTAAGGAAAATTGAAGAAAATTGGTCCTTCAACAGTTGATGTTGACCCTAAAATAGGCTCAGATTTCCAGAGTATTTGATGTTTTTGAGTGAAGATGGACCAACAGCGAACGAGGGGCGGGGAGCGGATATCTACGAAATCTGTTTTAGGGTCCTAGAAGACCTTTAAGACGATTTTCAGCCATGTCAGATATTGTATTTTTTCCCCGAACATTAAGAGCATTTACTCCGCTCAATACGGACCAAAATTGCTCCAATTCGGTCAATTGGCTCAGTTTGGTGGCAGATCACATACATATGAGTGGGGACGAACTTGGATCAAAATTCAGTTATGCCCCAATTTTGGGGAGGAGGTGCTAACGGGCCAACAACGAAAAAATTGCCTCTTTTTAACCTAATCGATAGAAAATCAAAACTTGTGCGAAATATCTAAAAATCAATCTCTTAAGTCAATTAGAAAGTGAGATATGATGGCTTTCCCTCTTTTTGATCTTGAAATAGGGCTGTTTCTTCCCTATCGCCCCACCAAATCGAGCTATGAAGTTGAAATTTGGTATGTACATTTAGTTGGAGCTCTTGATGTGCCTTTTGGGGGTTCCAACTTTTTAGTTCTATTGCACCCCCTCACAGCTCCATAAAAGTTATTTTTTGATTGATTTTGCTTATTTTTTGAGTTTGTTCCTCGCATAACTCCTCTCCAAATTGAGCTAAGAAGTTGAAATCAGCTATGTTTAGTTGGGGTTCAAAATATACATTTTGGGGGATCTCGACTTTTCAGTCACATTTCCCCCTTCACATCTCCAAATATGTAGTTTTTTTTTTACTTTTTATTTATACTGGGGGTGTGTAATTTCCAGGAGGGGATCTAAATCTGATTTGTTAACTTGAGTTCTTTTATTAGACAGAGGATTTTGGAGATTTGAGATGGTTCATCAGGAATTGTTTCAGAGTTTTCTGGTATATTTTGTTTTAA